>VYZU01081033.1:65676-84982 GCA_013401355.1 Ceyx cyanopectus | reverse complement strand
AAACAAAACAAAACAAACTCAAAGGCAGCCTCTCCTCTGCCCCCAGCTGTGAGATCTAGGCTTGAAAATTCGCTATATAATTTTTAAAAGTGCATTTTTTTTCCTAAGAATTGCTGCCAAAGTTTAGTGGTAGGACCACACCGGAGTGGGTGCAGCAAAGAGATACACTAACATCTTCAGATGTCCTTGGATGCATTGTCTCCTTCACCCACTTAACTGATATAATGAGCTCAATGAAAGCATCTGGGGTTTTTTACATCACAGAGCTGCTGCCTACAGTAGGTGAACTGACTCAATTTTTAATGTAATGGCTCAACCTCTTATCTTGAGTCTCAACATGTGCAGGTCCTCAGCCATACAATCTGATGATGGCTAACATCCAGACTTCAAAATCAGGCTGAACTGACTCCTGTTCTCTTTCCCACCCAAGAAGTGCACCCCTTACCCCTTCTCTTCCTGGAATATCCTCAGTCCTCCTGCTGCTTCCCCACCTGCAGCACCAGCAAACCAAACCCTCCTTTCCTCCCCTTAGTTCTTCCCACCTCTGTGCCCTTCTGTTCTCTTATGCTGCAGGATCACTTTGGCATAGCTTTGTTTATGCCGTGTTCTGATAGCAATTAACTTGTTTTCTTCAGGCCTTCTTCAAGACTTTTGCTTTTTATAATCCTATTTCCAAAGCCTGAAAATAACTTTTTTTTCTTAGCATTGTTGTTTAATGCTTGTCTTTTGAACTCTGAAAGCATGCTCCCTCTGAAGAGGCGAACACAAATCCATGTTCCAGGGCAGCCTGCCCTGAAAGGCCACCACCTGGAGCATTTCAGCAGCATTTTTTAAGAAGCTATTTTTCTATTAGCTTATTGTGTCCATGATCCAGTGACAGCTAGCAAAGGAGCTGTTTATTAGGTCTCTCCCTTGCAAATTGCTGTTAATGGGCACACATACCTTATACCCACACCAAACCTTGCTTGGTGGGCTGTGTGGGTGGACCTGGGCCTGCATTCCTGCAAAGAAATATTTGTGGGCACCACCTAGTCACATCCTTACACTTCAGTGATGTCTTAAGATATACTTAAGATAAACATACATTTCAACTTATTCTTTCTTTTACCTCAGTGTTACAACCCTTAAAGGGTATGGACCATCTTGTCATCTCTGCTCCTTTAGTGCTTGCCATTTTGGTCTCATAGCCTGCTGGATCCTGCCAATACTCATTCAGCAATATCAAGTAATAAACCAAAGCATAGAGACCTCACTGGTAAGGTTTCCCTAGAGCTAGGACACAAAATATCCTATGTCCTTCATGTGCAAGAAAAGGGTTTGAAAGTTATGATTGCATCAGGGAAAATTAAGGTGGCTTTGGGTTTTTCTGATTTTCAGAACTGCTATAGCATCCACAATCCCCCTGGGAGCCAGAGGGAGCCCAAACTCCTACTCATCACAATGAAAAAAAGCACTGAACTTGTTCTTAGTGCTGGTTTGGACATGGAGATTGGGACTTGGATTTCACTTAGTACATGACTGGCAGTGCCATTTTAACAGCAAAATCCTCCATCCCCACTCTTCTGAGGAATGAGGAGGCAGAGCCTGTCGGGGGGATTAGCCATATGTCAGCTCCCCAGCACACTACAGCACAGCCATCCTTAATCTGAAAACTTGATTACAGGCCAATGGGAACAATTATATAACCTAGAAATCAGGGAAGTGAATAGTACAAAAACAAACAAGAAAGAACACTCATCCTTCCTTACACATGTGTACATTTTACTATAACAATTAGGCAATCCAGTTGTAATATTATTGGCTTTTTTAAACCTACAAACATGACAGAAGGGTTTCAGTAATTAAAAAGTGCAGGCAAGAGACTGAAAGATGATATATTACATACAGGCAAAGTGCAAAGGAAGCAAAATCTTTACAGGTATTTATTTGCTTCTCTGAAGCTGAGACCTCAAGGATTTGCTGTTTGGTTGTTCTTGACTGGCATTGACAAAGCAGGGGCAGAAGGACAGATAGCTGTCTGAAGAAAATTAAGTCACCAAAGTGGAAGATTACTTCTAAAGCTCCATGTCTGGAGAAGACACAAGCTGTATGTAGAAGAGACAGTGGCTGCAGGGGTGGGATCTTCACCAAGACAAGTGTGAATTGCCATGAATGTCCAAAGCAAACTTGGGAAAGCTGAGAATGGGAGAAAAAACTCCACCAGTATTACTCCTCCCATGTGGTTAAAAGAGGTAGTCAGGCACTTTAATTCAGCTTATTTATTAGAACAGCACCTAGGGCCCCTCAAGGTGGGACTTTATTATATTAGGCACCTAAAAGCAGATCAAGTCTCTGCCCCAGCACGACTTATACTCGCCTTGTACAAGGTAGGAAAGAGGATGATAAAATATCTACTGATGAACTAGCTGTTGAAGTGAGGATAAGGTAATACTCTAAAACATGCTGGAAATTATTGTAAGAGAAAAGTGTCTAGGTAGGTGGTGTGAAATGCCAACCTTGCCATACTTCCCTGGAGCCATCCTCCTGCTGCAGAGCCACAAATCAGGGTCAAATCCCACAGGAAGGTCACCAGTCTGCAGCAAACTCTTAGAACCTACCTGATCCTCAGGGCTGATTTTCCACAGACTCTTCCACATGACTCTTGGTGATCTAAAGATCCCTCCACTTCAAGGGTCCTGCTAGCAAGTCTCCAAAGCTGGCATGCACTTCAATACTTGCCATCTGGATATCTGCTTTTGTATACCCATGGTATCCTGAGAGATTATTTGCAACACATGGCTTGCAACCACCTGATTTGTATTTGCAGCTTCCTTAGGTGTTCTGTTTTTGTTCTTTTTGCCCCACGTTGCACAGCCCTCTAGCACTTTCCACACACATTCCTGGATTTACTGTGGATTTATGGTACTGCTTCTCACTACCACTACCACTTCTTTACACCAAGTACTGCTAGTAATAACATCTATTGTTTTTCTGTTCTTTTGTCTCTTCAGAGTGTTGAACAAATTCACTACCTAAGCTGCTAGAAAAGCTTTTCCTGCAGCATTTCAGCTTTCACAAAACCATCCCCTTGCTCTGTGCCCAGGCTCTGAAAACACTGGAGGCACAACAGATATCTACAGCAGAGAAATGTCAGCCCTGACTTCATCTCCACTTGTGTGTATCCACAACCCTGCAATGTAGATGCACAAGTTGTCCAGCTGAAGTCATAGACAGTGGACACTATAACTGAGGGGTTTTTTTACATATGATGTGTAGAGCGAATTCAATGAGAATAAGTTTGGATGAAGGGACCAGAAGGAAACAATCCAAACAAAAGGCTAGTGAGAGACTGTCACGTACAAGCTGTCTGTATGAGCCTGTTCTGAGCTGGAGACAACGTGTCTCAGACTTTCTTGCCAACTTTGACATTAACAGGAGGCTGGGAAGCCAAGGGATTGTGTGATGACCTTGAACTCAGAAAGCCTGTGCCCCACAAGCTGCCAGCTGAGTGCCACCAGGACTACTTTGTGTCCCTGCACCTCTCTCCTTGGCTGCCCATCACTGCTGTTGCAAAAGCTGAACTCCCCTGGAGATAAGCTGTTTTCTCACCCTGTGCCTGCATGGCAGAGCCCCGAGCTCTGCTGGGCAAGAGGCACCAGCTTACTGTTGGTAACAGCGTGGTGCAAAAAACAAAGCCATACCAGTTTCATGATGGAACACCTCTCTGGTGAGCTCATGTGTGCAAAGCACTTTGAAGTGGAAAGATTGTGCAGAGTGTAAAAGCTGAGCATTACTTTCATATGGATTTGTTGATCTTGAAGACTTGCAAAGCCACTGAAAACATGCCTCTGCTCAGCAAAGCAGAGTGTGGATCCCTGCTAAGCACAATGATCTCCAAACCCAATGTATGTCCAAGAAATTCCTGCTCCAGGATGTCATTAATAAAACCATTGCATTATAAGCCAATATCCTTACTTTTAGCACCTCTCTATATTAAAAATGACCACCCCTGGGGAAAAATGCAAATATGCTTTTCACAATGATGCTGATTTTGGCATTATGTCTTCTCCATTTCTTTAAGTCACTCTCACTTTCTGGTTCTCCTACATTAAGTTGACATGGGAAATATAAAAATTTAAAGGAAAGATGTTATGATCTGCCAACAGGTTGACATGAATCTTATCCGTTCTGGCTCCTGGAGCTGAACTGACTTTCCAAGGTCACTGAAGGCCAGCTGAGCCCCAGCCAGGAATAAAGAGCATTTTGTGACTTGATATCCAGGTTTGTTAGCCAGGTCCTTTCCAGGGCTGGAACTGAGACCCAGCCCAAACAATCCCCAGACAGATTCCAGCTCAAACTGCTACTCAGGATCATGTTTGCTCTGGTTGCTCTCGCACCTCACCACCTCTTTTGGATTATTATTATTATTATTTTCTGTATTTCAGGAGCAGGGAGCACCCTAGCTCAGGATTAAGGACCTGTCTCATGAAGTGCCACCCAAGCACGCCCAGTGTTGGTCCTGCAACTCACCCTCTGACCAAGACAAGATGCAGCAACTGAGCAGAACATCCCCCAAAGCAAGCAGAAGGGATAGAGGAGAACAATGGGTTACAGAGAGCAGCTCTGTGCATCATTCTGGTAGATCTGCCCAATTTCAACCCGTCTGCACCGCTTTGTGTACGTGTTGCTACAGAGATCCACCCCAGTGCATGCAGGTGCTTACCCCTGCACTTCTCTCCAAACACGGGGCCACTAGATGGAGCTGAACAACAAAATTCCTGCGAGGCCATGTGCACAGCTGCAGCATCAGCAGCATTGCCTAAGTCTCAGGTCGAAACATGTTTCTTGCTTACTGGGCACTAACGCTGTTTCCCCGGCCAGTTGATACAAGGACAAGCCGTGGCGAATTGTCATGAAGAGATTGCAAAACCCTGCTCCCCAACCACACTGATTCACCCTTAGCGCAGGATGATGTCAGTCCGAGTAGACTTGGCAGCCAGAGGAGAGTCTGGAGGAGGGGCTTCTGCATGCCCCGCCGTTTATGGAGTGGAGAAGTCTCCTCTGGAGTAGCTGCTTTTGGTTATCTAGGGAAGCGGGGCTCTGGCAGCTCCTGGCCCTTAGCTGAAACACTTCTGCTCCCAGCCAGCCTCCCGAGAGCCTGGGACACAGGCAGAAAGCATCTCTGCCTTCCCATGGCTGCCTCTCCAGACTCTGAAATGATCCAGTGACAGCAAACTGGCCACAAACCTGCCTGTCTGCCCTGGTGAGAGCACACAAGAGAGGGAGAAACACAGTGAAAAGTAAAGCAGAACCCCAGCCTCATGCTTCAGACAGAGCAGAACTTCCAGGGAAGCAATCAAAATGCAGGTGTAGCTGGTAGCAAACTGCCTGCCACGCTCCCTTGGCACAGGTAGAGGTGCAGAGAGGCTGAGAAGTGGTGCTATGGAAACACAGCCCTGAGATGCCCCACCTGAGAGAAGTGACATTGCCAGGCTGTGTTTCTGGCAGAGATCTGTCACCATCTGGTCGGAGACAAGGCAGAGTCAAGTGTGGTCAGTCAGCTCCCCACAGGGCGATCATCCCACCATAAAGGTGGTTAAACCCAGCCCATTTTTTTGTCACCTAGCATACCTATAAACACTTCCATATCTACACCAGCATGGGGGGCAGGAGTTCTGCTTGTGACTTCTTAAAGATGCTATAAGCAAAGGAGATAAACCAAGGGGGAAAGGGAAAAATAGCAGCAACACCTAAACGTTTTTAGAATGCAGAATGTCAGGCTAAATTTGAATTATATCTATTGAGAAATATCACGGGCTGCAGTGAGCCGGGAGCAGAATACAAATCAACCACAGCTTGGAACATTTACCACTATTCAGGTGATGTGCTGAAATGGAATAGGGATTAGCTAAAGCTGAAATATAGTGGGGCCAACATAAACTTCAGAGGAACTAGTGTGAAAACAGAATCTGACCTTAAACTTTGCAATACTCTTATACAACTCCCATGCTCATTTGAGAAAAAAAACAAATTAATAAATCCTTGGATGAATCTGCAAATGCATTGTTTCTGTTTCTGTCCAAGACACCCAATACTATTAATACTATTCCCTCCCCCATTAAAAACATTTATTGAATCATGTGATTGAATCTACAGAGATCCAGTACATTATATCTCACTTTCCTTATTCCATGCCATGTTGTGGTAACCTCAGTATTAGATTCTGATAAAGTGAATAATTTCTTCATCATAGCTCTTTAAGTGGCAAATGTCTGCAGGCAAAGACCATTCCCATGTTTTAATGGTGCTTTCTGCAAAGCCTTCAGGAGTAGGTTTCTATAATGGCAGCCCAGTGGCCAACCTGTCAGAGGACCCCTCTTCCCAACAACTCTAAGATGCTTTTCAGTCAAGGTGTGTTAAAACCTGCAGGAAAGGGTGTGCTATGTGAACAGAAGTGTGGCTGTGGCCAAGGTGTTCCCATGAAGGTGAAGTGAGTAACCAGTGTCACATTGCTTAGCTGCCTGTGACAGCTGACATTTGGCAGCCACTTTATTGCTAACCAGAAGTGTGAGTGAGCCTGGCTACATGCACTGAAGTGTGATGTGACCCTCTGATGCTTTAAAGAAAACCTGTAGCTTGTAGGAGTACAGCCTGAGAGAAACTTCTGGGCCTGCTGAACAATTCTGAGACTGGTAACTTTCAAGAGTCTAGCCATACATTATTTCGCTGTAANTCAGAGGAACTAGTGTGAAAACAGAATCTGACCTTAAACTTTGCAATACTCTTATACAACTCCCATGCTCATTTGAGAAAAAAAACAAATTAATAAATCCTTGGATGAATCTGCAAATGCATTGTTTCTGTTTCTGTCCAAGACACCCAATACTATTAATACTATTCCCTCCCCCATTAAAAACATTTATTGAATCATGTGATTGAATCTACAGAGATCCAGTACATTATATCTCACTTTCCTTATTCCATGCCATGTTGTGGTAACCTCAGTATTAGATTCTGATAAAGTGAATAATTTCTTCATCATAGCTCTTTAAGTGGCAAATGTCTGCAGGCAAAGACCATTCCCATGTTTTAATGGTGCTTTCTGCAAAGCCTTCAGGAGTAGGTTTCTATAATGGCAGCCCAGTGGCCAACCTGTCAGAGGACCCCTCTTCCCAACAACTCTAAGATGCTTTTCAGTCAAGGTGTGTTAAAACCTGCAGGAAAGGGTGTGCTATGTGAACAGAAGTGTGGCTGTGGCCAAGGTGTTCCCATGAAGGTGAAGTGAGTAACCAGTGTCACATTGCTTAGCTGCCTGTGACAGCTGACATTTGGCAGCCACTTTATTGCTAACCAGAAGTGTGAGTGAGCCTGGCTACATGCACTGAAGTGTGATGTGACCCTCTGATGCTTTAAAGAAAACCTGTAGCTTGTAGGAGTACAGCCTGAGAGAAACTTCTGGGCCTGCTGAACAATTCTGAGACTGGTAACTTTCAAGAGTCTAGCCATACATTATTTCGCTGTAATAAGCAGAAATAGCTTTTTAATGACTAATTTGATAATTTTGTCTTCAGAAAGTATAGTATGACAGTAGATACTGCCATTGAAATTTGATGATGGGATGATGGAAAAGAAAACTTTTCTTCCTACTCTATTGGGCTTTAGGGAAGCTCAGATGCCCCCCTTAGCCAAGGGTAATTCAGCCTTTGGCTTCAGGTGAGCTACCTGGCTTGGACAAATAGCAGCCCTGCTGTGGCACTCCTTGGCCATCCTCTAAACTGTGCAGGGGTGCCCTGTTTCCCACACTGCAGCCTTGCCCAGGGCACCAGGGAGGTTTGTCTCCAGGCCTGCTGGGACTCGCCGGCCACCCAGCACGCTCACACACCAGCCTCGGGTCAGGACTTCCAGCTGCCCCAGGGCACCCTTTGGGGAGGGGAAGCTCAGGTACCCTTGTGCCAGCCCAGCCCACGATGCCTGTGGCACCTGGGAAGCCAAAGACCCGTGATACTGAGCCCCCACACCCCCAGCAGGCAGCCAGCAGCCCCAGTGATGCTGCAAGAGCGTGCAGATCACAAGGCTGAGCCTGCTGAAGCCTGCCCTGAGTGCACATGTGGCCCTAGGGGCTCTGCAAGCTTTGCCTCTGCCCTGCAACAAACACCTGGTGGCCTTGTGTTTCTTTTTAGGACTTTCTAGGGTGTCAGGTAGTGACAGGACTGGGGGGAATGGATTCAAACTAGAGATGGGTCAGTTCAGATCAGACATGAGGAAGACTTTCTTCCCCATGAGGGTGCTGAGACACTGGCACAGGGTGCCCAGAGAGGTGGGGGAAGCCCCATCCTTGGAAGTGTTTCAGGCCAGGCTGGATGGGTCTCTGAGCAACCTGAGCTGGTGGGAGGCGTCCCTGGCCATGGCAGAGGGGGTTGGAACTGGGTGATCTTTAAGGTCCCTTCCAACCCTGACAACTCGATGATTCTGGGCATCCTTTCTGGCTGCTGCACTCCCCAGTTTTACAGGTTCTCAGAGCAGCCAGCACATGGAGCCTCACTGCCCAAAAGCTCAGTTTGACCTTGGTTCGTGGTGGATATGAAGAAGATCCTCCCTCACCCTTACTGGAGTGGGGGGATGGTGGTAACATGGCACTGACCCAGAGGATGGGCCATGAGTGTGTCCTGTCCAGGAGATCCCCCACAAGGTGCCACAAACTCCATGTTCTGTCCTGCACATCCATGTTGCAGTGGTGAGGACAGAGACTCTCAGCTGCTGCTGGCCTGCCTGCTCTCCAGTGCCATGGACCCTGGGCATTTGGACATAAATCTGAGCTGAACAGAGCCTCGGGCTTCAACTCACATTAATCCCAATACAAGTTTATACAGCGTGATGCAGCCACGGAGTTCAGCACAAGATGTGCAAGAAGAAGAGGGAGAGAGAGAAAAAAGGGAACAGGGGGTTTGGGCATCTGCACTAGGGACAATGGCAGAGAGCAATTGGAGGGTTTCTGACAATTTCAGATCACCTCTCATTGAAAAGACCACCCTGCCTACAAAACACCTTACTGTGACCCTAAATAAAAAGCAAGCATAATTCAGTTTTGCTGTTGTTTTTTTCCTTGCATCCCTGGTGGGGAATGGAAGAGGAGAGCTGGTGAGTGGCAGCATGAAGGGAGAGATGTGAGGGGAGCTGTTGTCTCTGCTTCCATCCCAAGACCCTCACAAACACAGCACAGGGTATGTCCCCCACTACAGTAACCTGAATGAAAGGCATTTTTTTTTCCCCGAGAAAGGCAGTGATTTGTGCTGGGAGCAGGAGGAATAGAAGCTCTTCCAGCAGCAGGAGGACTTAACACCACTAGATCTCTATCATGTGGCCATAGTTTACAGCAGCTTCCCATCAGCTGGGGGATTGGAAAAGCACTCTTCCTCAAAAAAGGGCAGGCTTTACCCAAGGGGAAAGAGACTAATAAAGGCTTTGTTCACTAACAGGATCACATTGGTCTAAACTGATGTCTGGACTCAGGCTGCATCTCTCAAGAGTCCACATCTGATGGGGTAACAGGACCCCTTACATTTGGCATCTGCCAGGAGCAATAGTATGTCTTGGCTTTTCTCTTTGGCTGCCAGAATCCCAAATGAAATTTTCAGCCAGCTCTGAGAGAGTTGGGGTTGTTCACTCTGGAGAAGTCTCCAGGAAGACTTTCTTGTGGCTTCCAGGATCTTATGGAGGCTACAAGAAAGCCAGGGAGGGACTTTTTAGGCTGTCAGGTAGTGACGGGACTGGAGGGAATGGATTCAAACTAGAGCTGGGTGGATTCAGAGCAGACATGAGGAAGAATTTCTTGCCCATGAGGGTGCTGAGACACTGGCACAGGGTGCCCAGAGAGGTGGGGGCAGCCCCATCCTTGGGAGATTTTAAGGCCAGGCTGGATGGGGCTCTGAGCAATCTGCTCCAGTGGGAGGTGTCCCTGCCATTGGCAGGGTGTTGGAACTGGGTGATCTTTAAGGTCCCTTCCAACCCTGACAATTCTATGATTCTAACAGCAATTTTAACATCTAGCCAGGAAAATGACAACGTGTCTTTTCACTGTGTGTTTATGCCTGTTGACACTGTTCACCACAGGTTCAGCACTAAACAAGGTGGTGCTGGTCCTTCCTTTCTTCTTCATAACCCCCAGAACTGGTTCCTGGGCTTACAAAGGAATTGTGTGTCCTCTCAGGACAGAGCAGAGATTGGTTTTAAGTCCAGCATCTCTTACTTACTGTTTACAGAAAAGGCTTCAGCTCTGAGCTAAGATCAATGCAGTTTCTCTAAGTATTGGAGAAAGAGTTCAGTTATCACATCCCTTCTGTCATTTGTTCACATTCATCTGCCATGTGCTCAGGCTCCAGGCCACAAGCTCCAGCAAAGCTTCCAGAGCCAGACTGCAAAGGGAGACATGAGACACACACACACACACACACACACACACACACACACACAGTTATGCCAAGTTGCTAAAACTAAAGGTAAAATTTAGAGTGGTGTGAAATGCCCTGAAAGCAGCAGGGTAGGGTCTTTTTCCTAGGACCCTTTTGCTGGGTAAGCGCAACTGCCAGGGAAGCCTCTTGTTCACAGAATCATAGAATCACAGAATGATTTGGCTGGAAGAGACCTTTAAGATCACCAAGTCCAACCATTCCCCCTGCACTGCCAGGGTCCCTAAACCATGTCCCCCAGCACCACAGCCACACGGTTCTTAAACACCTCCAGGGATGGGGACTCCACCACCTCCCTGGGCAGCCCATCCCAATGCCTAACCACCCTCTCTGGAAAGCCATTTTTCCTGATATCTAACCTAAATTTCCCTTGGCAGAACTTGCAGCCACTCCCCCTCGTCCTGTCATTTTTAATTTGGGAGAAGAGGTCGACCCTCAGCTCCCTACAACCTCCCTTCAGGTAGCTGTAGAGAGCAATAAGGTCCCCCCTGAGCCTCCTCTTCTCCAGACTAAACAATCCCAGCTCCCTCAGCCTTTCCTCATGGGAAAACTCTCCAGACCCTTCACCAGCTTCGCTGCCCTTCTCTGAACTTCGTTGACCATCTTGTTGTCCTGCCCTTGCACACAAAGTCCATATTTGCTTTGCCAAAACAAAGCTCGTGCTTCTCAACAGCAGAAACGCTTCTGCCTAGAAGTGGCCCACCTTGCCTCTTCTGAGGTGGCTGCTGTGCTCATGTCCAAAGACCCCCACAGCAAGCTTGGAGCAGGACTGGCTGCAGCTGGTGCTCTGGAGCAGTGACAGCAGTGCAGGAAGCCCCACACCCTGCCACCAACCATTTCCACCCCTATGTGGGACGAGGAGGGGGAGCCAGCAACTGCCTGTGGGGAACCTCGTGGTTCGTGGCAATCCAAGCAGCCTGGAACTCACGGTCTGGGAACAATGGCATCCTTCTGAATTACTCACAAAGGAAACCAAACAAGCCCTCGTACAAATAGAGACAGTTAACTTTGAAAGGCAGTCCAACCTGTTCTCGGTGTCCATCACGGGCTGCCAAAGACCGTGGTTGCCTCTGTGGCCCTGCTCTGCCCACCGAGGGTGGCCCAGGAGGCTCTGATCAGCTGGGAGGAGCTGGGCAGTGACAGGGCTGCTCCATCCCTTCCTGCAGAGCACTTGCAACACCTGCTGGGACCTCCTGGAGGGCTTCGGGCTAGAGCCACGGCCCCTTATGCCCTCAATAAGTTTGCCCCTGTCAAAAATTGGGTGGAGGGGGCCCAGCCCCACACAGCTGGAGGCAGTTACAATGGGAACACAAATTAAAGCCACTCATTTATGTAAACTACCTCCAAGTACTGAATACAAAACCAGGTGCTGAGAATTGCAATACCAGTTTCAGGCAGGATCCACTGGAGCACAAAATGAATTATACACATCTAGGATTTCAAAGGGGATCGTTAGGACAGGCTGAGTTCTGCCCATGTCTTAATGACCTGAATAGATTAGCCTCTCCCTTGCCTCCCCACCTTGTGCTATCTGGCTGGGGATGGAAATTGCAGAGATTTTTTTCTTCAGGCCTTAAAGAGAGGCTTCAGCTTCAGGGAGATGGGTGATGATGAGGTGCTGCATCCCAAGCAGCCCCCATCTCCCTGCCAGGGGTGGATTGTTTGCAGAGACAAACCCTGGGGCCACCCTCAAAGCTGAGAACAAGCAAAGGCAAAGGAGAGGGAGCCCAGCTGAGGGCACTTGGGCTGAGCAAGGAAGGGCTAGGGGGAAGAGATTGCCTGAGTGTTTCTCAAGCACCATTAGAGGAAAAAAAAAGATAACAAAAAGAATATACAGAGGAAAGAAACAATGAAGGAAGAACTCTGAGTAAATAAACAAAAAAACCCCAGCCCCTAAGAGATGAATGAGGGGCAAAGGAGGTTCCCCTGCACCTCAAAGATGCTTCCATTATATCCTTGCAGCAGCTTCTCTCGGTTCTGTGCAATAAGTGCCTGTGTCCAGTAGTGGAAAGGTTGAACACAACCTCCCCATAGTCTGTGCAGGGCTTCCCTGCAGGGCACATGCTGCCCATCCCTGCACAGAGCAGCTGTGCCTTTCTGGAGAACTGATAAATAATCCCACGCTTGCACACTTAGAGGTGAGAACATTTTTCTTGGGTGAGCACAGTTTTTTCCATGTGATTGGAATAGGAGCAGCAGGACTAAGGGAACAGATTACACATCAGGGCTCATTCCTTTCCATAGAAGCTCAGGAATGCTGTGTCACAGGTAAGCACTGTTACCACCTCTGTTATTTTCCAGGACCAATTTCCAAAGGTTAATTTCTGGTTTGCAATAAATGGCCTTGGAGTTGGTTTTATCCCCTGTAGATCACATCCATTGACTGTCCCCTCACTGGGACAGTTGGTGTAGCTGAGCCTGGAGCCCCTGAGCCCCTGCTGCAGCCACAGTGCACACCCCATCAGGGTCCCCATATCCTACATGCAGCACAGTGGGTCTGGGTGGCCACATACAAAAGCTCACCCCAGGACTGTGATTCCTTGCAAAGCATCAGGAGACCATGGGTAGGGCAGACCTAGGGCCAACATTAGCATCAGTTTAACCCCAGGGCAGGTGTAGAAGAGGCAACCTGACACAATCCATGTTCTACCTCTCTCTTTGCCAAGGCAAAAAAAATGCTGCTGTTTGGGTTCCATTGGTTCCCATGCCACTTCTTTTATACCCTTTTATCCTAAAGCTCCAGCTGTGTTCTTTAATATAATAAACAAATCATAGGTCTTGCTTTACATAATTCCACACATGAAATTTCTTTCCAGCACTTTGTCTTTATGCCTGTCTTAAAAGTGCCTGGCAAACTGCTGCATTAAAAAAAATGAAGTTGAGCTTGGGGCTCCTGTACCCAGAGCCCTGGGGTTTTAGAGTCTTCTTTGTGCAGCTTCTATTTCTGTCTGATTAAGCTATCTAATTCTCCAAGATTAAGCTATCTAAAGTGACTGAGCATTTTACATGTAAATGCACTGAGGTTTAATCACAGCCTGCAGACTGCCTTTCTCTCTCTCCACATAGGCATGGGGGCTATTTCCTCACAGTTTCTTGCTGTTAGTCCTTCATCTAGTGGTCCTTCCACATCCCACAGTTACACTAAGCATGCCAGGGTGAAGGATAAGGTGTCTAGGTGTGTGGATGCAAGGCTGAGTGTGCAGCTAGGGCAGCTAACTTGATCCTGTCCCCCCTCCCTGAACTGCTGTCCCCACAGCCTCACACGCCCTGTGTCAGGAGCCACACCATGGGCTTACCTGCTGGCTCAGCTTACCTTGGGCAGGCAGAACCACAGCCAGCTTCAAGTCAGGGATGGGGAGGAAGGCAAAAATACAGCTACCCAAAGGGGGACAATTAATGTTTCCACAGTAATGCACCACAGAGAAGCGAGCACTGCCAAGCTCTCCTCCTTCCCAGTACCTCACTGTGATATTCACAAATCCATTGATATTTCACATGTGAGAGAAATCCTTACAGAGGGCTGATTTCCAGTCTGGCACGGTGAGCTGTGGGGAAAGAAGATGTGCCAAAGCCTTTCTGTGTGAAGAGAAGATGTGCTAAAGCCCTTCTGTGGCTCTGGCCCATAGGGGTTACTGAAGGAAAAGTGGGGCAAACCTGATGCAACCTTGTAAACCCCAGCACTTGGCAGCCCAGGGACTTCCCAAACCACAGGCAGCAGCAGCAGCAGCAGCTCTAACTAGCCTCCATAGACTGCTATCCCATTAATTTGCCTAATTGCTTTTTGAACCAATGTATAGTTACAGCACCTGAAGCATCCCATGGCAATGACTTCTACCAGTTAATTATGGCCGTGTGAAAAAAAGACTTCCTCCTCTATGCCTTGAGAAATATCTGCCTGATTCTTTCATTTAACATCCCTCAGCTCTTGTCTTAAAAGCAGCTGCTGCCATTCTTCCTCCTCTTCATCAGGATGCAGACCCCTGCTGTAGCTGAACCCTCTCCTTTCTGGGATGAAGCTGACTGATTCAGTCTCTTACAGATAGCACTGGGCATCTCTGATCATTCCCAGCATACATCTCTCTTCCTTTCCCAGTTCAAGTCCAGTCTGCATACCCACAACCCTGAGGTTTGTTCAGTAGGCACCAAAGTCACTGGGTACTGAGCCCTTATAAAAAAAAATACAATTTGCTGCTGGGGGTTGGGCACCAAAACTGACTGCAGCCACCTCAGCAGATGTCCTGGGGGTGTCCAGTGCTAGCCCTGTCTTTGGTGGAGGGGTGGGAGCACCCTGCCTGGCAGGAATGGGCTCTGAAGTGCCAGCTGTGGCTACCTCTGGCACTTGTTGACTGGTGCCTCTGTCACTGAGCCCACAGACACCAGATGACTCCACAACATATGTATTTGAGATCACGGGGACGACAGACATTGTGTTCACTGAGCAACTGTAAGTGTTACCTCAGTGAAACAATAGAAATAGTGCAGATAGGAAGAGAACTGACCTCAGACAGGATCAAATATGCAAAGCTAACTGTGGCTGTGGACTTCTCCCACAAGATAAACAAGTGGCTCAGCCCTTGAGGGGAACAGCAGGAAAGGGGAACCCCGCAGAGCTATTCCTGTGCCAGGTTTTTTTTTTTTGCAGGGCTTTAACAGGAATAGTGCCTGGGAGCTCAGGGAATGGCCTCTTCCCTGCCTGCCCACCACAGCCCTGCCAGAGGCAGCACCAGGGCATTCCCAGAGCCTCTCACCCCAAGCACTGCACACCACTGGGGGGGGAACAGAATTGTACCTGCTCTGTGTCAGCAGCTGCTTTGAAACAGAGCAGGACAAAACTGCAGGCTCAGGTTTTAAAGGAGGAGGGGAATATTTGTAAGGGCTGAGCATGTAAGGTGACTTTTGCTCGCTGCTGGTAATTCCAGCTTTCCACTCCCATCAAGATAGCCACAACTAGGACAGACAAAATGTGAGGCAGAGCAAAAGCTGTGATTCAAAGCACTACATCCATCTCCCTGTATCCCTTGCCTGTGGGATAGCAACCTGCCAGCCACTTCTCCCAGTGCTGCAAAACCAGGGAGATTATCTTTGCTATCTCTGGTGCTTTTCTAGCTCGGTGCATTAATCCATCTTTCTCAAAGTACTCTGTTTTTCTTAAACAACACTGCTGCTCCCTTCAAAACATAGCTCTGTTGATTGCCAACAAGCAAGGGTTGGCCTCACCACAAGCCAAATGGCAGCTGCCTTGCTGCTGGGTGGCTCCTGATGGCACCGAGCTCTGGGTGACAACTCCTCTTCCCAGTAGGTGAAGCAGGCAAGTGCCAGCAAGGATATGCCCAGAGTAAACCACCACTTATCTGTCAGGGCAGAGATTTTTCCTCCTGGTTGCCAACATGGATTACAGCCCGAGTCTTCCCTTTCTGAAGCAAAAAGCATTTACAGATATGTCCACCTTTTCTTAGCTTTTTCTGCAAAGGATGAGCAAAACAATGCAACTGTTGACTTAGCAGGAGGGAGACAGCTCTTCTGTTAAGCACCCTCTTATTTCATCTCTTTAGAATACTCACTAGACAAAGTAATTTTCCTGTCTCTGAGTGATGCTGTCAGACTCCTTTTCTTTAGTGCAGAACCTTTCCACATATGAGTACTATTTTTTAAAAAATAAAGAAGGACAGTGAAAAAGCCCAAACAAACCAAACCCCTATCCCCCACTGGTCAGAGGTGTATGGTTTTCCAGAGATGGCAAGAAGAAAACTGCAGCTGTCCATGTAAAACCCCAGCTCCCAGGAATCCCTCCTAGCAGGATTGCCACTCCAGGAGAGTCAGCTCCACCTGGCAGCCTAACATCAGAAGGCTCATTTAGCAGCTAATATAACCCACCCTGCAAATACCCTTCCATTTAGTCTTAAACAGCAGTGGGGCCAAAACTGAACCTCTGACAGGATGGGGGGAGGGATGAAAGATGGGGGCAGGGCAAAGAGAGATTATCCAGAGCCCTCCCAGGCAACCGAGCGCAGACACTGCCCGTGTTGTTTCTTCAGCTGGAGAAACAATGTGCTCTTTCAGGGGCTGCAGGTGGCTCGGGGCATTGCAGAAAAGGGACATTATGGCTTTTCCACGATAGTGTGGTTGAAAGGTTTGGAGCCCTGTGCACCAAAAAGCCTTTGCTGAGGGTATTGCTGCTGCACCAAGTGTCCATGCAAACTGCGTCGCTGCTGCTCCTGATCCAGTCGCTGGAGAAAATGAATGGGAAGCATTAAGAGCAGCAGAACAGTCTTTCAAGCTGCAGTGAACAGCACCCAATTCATCAGTGAACAGCAGGCACGGGGCAGTGTAACAATAGGTCTGTTGGAAAGAAATGTGGAAGAGCCTTGAGCAGCCAGAAGGAACCCAATCGACAGGCCCTTCTGAGGTCTGGTGTGGAGGCAGCGCCAGGCGGTGCAGACTGGCCGGGCTGGGGGTCTGCAGCTCCCCGTGTCAGTCAGTTGATGGGTCTCCAACAGCCATGCCACTCCCAGAGGGGGAAACAAGGCTTGCTGAAAAAGCAAAGCAACCTGTGTTTGCAACAGCACTGTAGCTCAGCTTAGTTTACCTCCAAATGGCACCGCCAACCCTGCGGGAAGCAAAGTGGTGTGAAAAACGTGAAGGCACGAACAGCATTTTGACAGGCAGGAAAAGCAAGGGTGTGGAGTGAAGCCAGAAGCAGGACTTGGATGTCCTAATTTCCCATCCCTAATCCAGCCCCTGCTCCTGTGCCAGCCCCCATTCCTTGGATTTCTGTGGTGCTGCTGTGATGAAGTGGCAAAATGCAAAAGCAAGCCCTGCTCACTCTGCGGCCACAGCAGCACAGCACAGACCTGGCACTGGTGGGTGCCAGGGCCCTCATTCAGAGCTGCCTGCAGCCTTGGCCCAGCTTGTCCCCTCGTGTGCTGCCCAGGGTTCTGTGGGTTCTCACACAGGGGTGTGGGATCCACATGATGCTGGTGAGCCCCTGCTGATGGCACCCTGCCCACATGTACTGCAAACTAAAGTGAGGACAGAGAGAGCCCATGTGCTTGGCAGGGAGTTAGCTAGGACTTTCCTCCTTGGCTCAGTGCCTGCTGGGGGTGCCAAGAGGCTGGGCAATTCCAGGATGTGACCTCCCCAGTTCTGCATTGCTTTGGGCTGCATATTGGGGCTTTTAACCAGATACTTCTCAGCCTGACCTCTCTGTGGCAGATGCTGCCTTCAAGGGGCAGCGACACAGGAATAGCAAGACAGCTGATAAGGTCTGATGGCTCTTTACTTAGGGGAAATCCTCTCGACAATTGCCCAGGGCAATTAAGACTCAGAGGCCTGAATTTCCAAAGGAGGCATTGATGCACCAGATCAAAGTCTGCTCCCCAGCTGTCACCACAAGAGGCATCACCTCCAGCCATAACAGGAGGTTATAAAAACAAGGTCTCTCCCTGACACATCCCAGGCTGCACAAAAAAAGTGGCTCCAAAGAAGGGAAGGGAAGGCAAGAAAGACCTAGCTGCAAGAGCTCTGAGCAGCAGATTCCCAGAAATGCTGCAGGATGGTGGCTCCAGCCCCAGGGATGCACCAGAGCCATGTGGAAGCTGGGGCAGGGGACAGAATGTCGCTTGGCTCTTCCTAGTTCTTGCATTAGCTCCCCCAAGCAGGGCTGCATCCATTTGCTGCCACTGTCTCACAGAATGAAACTTCAAACCAGGGCATTGTGAGCTGTTTAAAGTTCTGGGGTAAAGTCCTGAGTTTTTAAACCAATGGGGGCATGGGATCCTGCCAAGGGCAACGTGATTCCTCTCAGGTGGAGGCTTTCTAAAATGCTTCACCACTGCTGGCACCTCACCAGGAGCCCAGCTACAGGTGGGCACAGGCTCTACCACTCTGCCACAGGACTTGCTTGCAGGGCACCCCATGCTCTTGTGACAGTGGCTGCCTTTTGGGCACTGATGGCACAGATCATGCCAAGCTGGTGTCATGAGCAGTCAGCAGCCCCACAGAAAGCTCACTTAGCATAGAAGAAGCCAAAGAGTTGAGCTTTGCTATTTGATGTTGCTTTGATAATTTTTTATCACATTTTATAGCTGTTGATGTTACAAGTCCTTCAAGGTACTTCAACATGAAAGATGGCAGGGTCTGTGCATTGGAGAGCTTACAGTCTAGTACAGACAGGTAAACATAACAAGTAGAAACATTAAACCTTAGGTAGGGAGTGGGGACAGGTTGAGGGAGTATGTACAGAAAATATCTTTGGCACATCAAAGAGCTGGAAGAAGTCCATCAGAGGAACCTTTAGGCTATTTATGTATTTCAGGTAGCATGATAAAATCATGAATAATGAGTTCCTGCAACCCCTTTGCAGAACCAGCACTGAAGCTGAAAAAAAACCCCAACCTGGTGGAAAGCATTATTTCTTAGCCAAAGAAATCCTGCAATCCAGTTCATACCAGAGCAGCACCTGTGGGCTGTACCAAGGGAAAAGCTAGCCCAGCTTCATCCTTAACCACCCCTGTGCAACTGAGCTATGGCTCTTCCACTTGGTGGCAAATAACTGCAAGAGGTTGATGTTGGTTTCTTGATATTTTTTTTTCCTCTTGCTGTTTGAGCCTCAGTTTGCTGCTCAGCATCTCGGCTGATCAAGGGGCTGTGTGGCCCTTTGGTATTTTTAGAATCATAGAATGTTTAGGGCTGGAAGGGACCTCCACAGGGCATCTAGTGCAGCCCCCTGCAGGGAGCAGGGACACCCTCAACTAGCCCAGGCTGCTCAGAGCCTTGGCCAACCTCACCTGCAATAGCTCCAGGGATGGGGCCTCAACCACCTCCCTGGGGAGCCTGTGCCACTGATCCACCACCCTCAAGGG
>VYZU01081033.1:10945-65172 GCA_013401355.1 Ceyx cyanopectus | reverse complement strand
TGATTGGGTGGTGGAAGGGCTGGTGGGTCACTTCCCCTCCTCTCAGCCAGGGCACCTGGGCTAGGGAGAGGCCTTTGCCTCAGTCACCTGACAAAAGCTGAGAAAACAGTCACATTCTTTTTTTTTCCTGCCTTTTTCCACTTGGGTTCCCCTCAGCCAGCACAAGTAGAGATGTCCCCTCCTAGATCAATCAAGAGCACCTCCCTGTTCTTGCAGCTTTCCTCCCAGCTTTCTCCACCACTGTACCACCCACCAGTTATGCAAGCTGGGATCTACCTCCCTCTGAATGCCTTCCCCTCACCTACCTTGTTTCCCTTCTGTTTTGACGACCCTATCAGACTGCTGTGGAAAAGCAGAGGCAAGATTCCACACATCCTCCCAGGGCTGGTGAGTAAACAGAGGACACAGTGACAGAGAAGAGGCACAGCCTCCTGCAAGCCCTACAAGCAACTGTTTCTGTCTACAGAGGGCATACAGATTTCAAGACACAAAGTACTTCAGAGTATCTCACATGGGGAGTTAGGAAAGGCTTTTAAGTCACCATACATCTCCTTTCCCACAGATCTGGCAGTGGACACTCCAAGTCCATGGTCTGATGTAGACTGCAGCTCTCTGAGGATGGGGTCATCTGCCTGCCCTGCTGGGCACAGAGCCCAGCACTCTGCACACAGCCATCCCCACGCCTTCCGGGCTCCTCCACTGGAAAATAAAAATGAAGAACAAAAAGCACCATGTAAGTGAGTGGAATTACCAATCACTTAAAGGCAAAGTAAACAATCAGAGGGGAAAAAAATCGTTTGTAAATGGGTTGGCTTAATCCACGCCAAGAGAAAAGGATGTTTGTTGCACAAATAAAGTGAGTGGGAGCAAGACTTTCCTGCCTGACTGGTGGAGAGGTCCATAAATCAAGACTGTAACTCCTTGCCACACATATGAATCAATTAAAGCACTCGATGAATCATTTATTTTCAACACAGGCAATCAGGAACAATGGATTGAAGTTGAATTGATTTCTCATTTGTCTTCCTCCCCTGAGTAATGACAAACTGCTCACCACTTGCACGGTGTGTGCCCCAGCCCAGCTGCTCCTGCAAGGAATCACACTGGGCACCTGCTCCTACCTGCTGACATTTCACACCTTTTGGTCACTACCTGTTGATGCCTTTGGCTCTCCTTGTCTCGCTCAGGCCCCATGATCCTCCCTCGGGCTCCTCCTCCTTTCTTGCTTTAAAATAACCTAAATAAATATCTAACTTTTGTTTTCAGCATGTGGTGGCAGAGCCAGACTCCTCACTAGAAAGCATCAGCATCCTGTTTCTCAAAAGCTCAGCATACCAAACACAGCCAGAAAAGCAGCACAGCTCTCTGTACAGCAGATTAGATAAAACACTCTGAAGAAAGGAAGGAGTCTTTAGAATCTTTTCCATCAGATACTATATCCATATGGTACATTTCCATCATCCGAAGTGCCTTGTAAAGCTCTTTGTACAGGCCCCTAATTGTTTTTTTGGGTGGCCCCTGGTACATCTCACCAGTTAAACTTGGACATGTAGCCAAAGGAAGCCTTGGTTCAGATGCAGGACCACTTTAGGTGGCAGCAATGAAGACATCCCACTGCTAGCCAGGAGTCCTGCAGTCACACAGTTAATTGTAGGGTGTGTGATTCACACAGCCTGGATAATCTGTTCTGAAATGTGAAGTCCTGGCTGTGGCTGCTGGTTGCTCCTAGCAGATACAAAGCACCTCTGGGACCAGGCCAATATGAACATTAACATAATCCTATTATGACGAATAAACTGATAAAAGTCAGGGGAGAAAAAAACCCAACCTGGTGCACAGAGTTTTCCCATTCATGAAAACAAGGTGCCTGGGAACTGGGTAGCTTGCAGGGCTGAGCACTGATTTGGGGGCACAGGGGTTAGGCTTTCTGGGGTGGCTGAGGCCTCCACCATGCTCACCTGTGCCCTTCCCCCTGTGGTAAGTGGAGGCAGGAGCTACACAGCCTCCTACATCCCATGAGACCAGGGTCTTGGCTTGGTCACTGCCAATGCACCAACATCCAGTGGCACAACAGATGGCACAGAGGCTACAGGTGAAATTCAGGCATCAGTGAAGGACTAAGAGCAGGCTACTTCAGCTATATGATGGTGAACATCAGGATGCACAAGCTATGCTTCACCTCTGGCCACCTATGGTGCCCCTGGGAGCATCCCCTTCCCACCATGATGCCCCCAGCATTCCTTTTCTCCTCTGGCAAGCAGGGCAACTGACCAATCTTCCCTCTTTGTCCTTTCCCATCACTATGCAGTTCTTCATCAAAATCCTTTTGGCCATATTTGTGCATAAAGCAGGCCCAAGAGTGCTGAGGAACAGTAAACAACTTGTATCATCTGCACTCAGAACATTTCCCACCACGTTTTGTTTTTCAGCCACTTCACTGGCAAATATCACAAAACCCATCTTCCAGTTGCAGCCACAATTCAAAGAATTTATCTCCTTTGCCCACCTCATCTACAAAGCTTTCAGAGAGCAAGGAGAGAAGACATGGAGAGCAGTGACCACCCCTTCCCAGACACACACACTATGACTTGTTAAAACCTGCTCAATGGGAAACCATCAGTGTTTTCAAGATTACCCAACATGCTGCTCTGAAAGCTGTTGACACACCACTCTCAAAGAACAAGCCTTGTGTCATTTGCTGTACTTGGGCTGCAGTTATGACTCAAAACAGCGAGTGCAGCGAGTAAGGAAATCCTTTCAAAAGGCTCCAGATTCACCTCCAAGGAGCGGGCACGTTCAGAGTTCACCCAGCCCAAATTGGGCTTTAGCTGCCTGATGTCATGGGGATTGCAGCTTCCTGAAGAGCCTGCAAGCCAGGACAGAGCTGCTATTGACAGAGGCTGTGCAAGATGTGATCTCCGTGTTCCGGCCTGGGCCGTGCTCAGACACACGCTTGCACTGGCACAAGTGGGTGAGGTTGATGCCCTGGGACCAACCTGCCA
Organism: Ceyx cyanopectus; assembly: GCA_013401355.1. Classification (NCBI taxonomy): domain Eukaryota; kingdom Metazoa; phylum Chordata; class Aves; order Coraciiformes; family Alcedinidae; genus Ceyx; species Ceyx cyanopectus. The sequence continues at coordinate 62,170 of VYZU01081033.1, read as the reverse complement.
CCACCTTCAGCCTGAGGAGATTTTCACAAGGCTTTTCCACAACAAAAGCCAACGTCTGGCCTGAGGAAGGGAAAACTAATGGACATAAGCAGGGATGGGCTTGATGGCGTGGTCTGATGGTTTACAGTGACAGGGCCCATCTTGTTTCTTCAGGCCTATCAGTTTCAGGCCCAATAATTTCATTATCTAACCTGCAACTGTTAATGTGGTTAGCCACCAACACACACCTAACAAAGAATGGAAAGCAGCTGTTGAAATAGTGCTTTGGGAATTGGTAGCACTCTCCAGTGAGTCCCAGTGCATGGGTGGATCCCTTGCCCAAGGAAGAGGGATGATGGCCATCACAGCTCAAGGAGCAAACACACATGGGAGCTGGTCCCCACTGATGGGAGCTGCTTGCTACAGCCCTTTGGCTTCCCACAGCATGGGTACTTGCTTCAGAGCCAGTAGATGCAGCACCTTAAGACAAGAAGGATTTCTGGGATGAAGTTTCCTCCTCTTCTTCCTGAGGCCTGAGCTCCAGTTGCCGGCAACAAAGAGCAGCTTTGTGCTGCTTCACTGTCAGAAATGCAATTTCCAGCTTCATCAAATCCAGCCTTTCTAGACAAAACATGAGTTGATTTTGCTGTCAAGTTCTCAGCCTTGTACAATTTCAAGATGATAAATATTTCTGCACTACTCTTGATTGTACAAGATCACACATTTTAAATAAAAACTTAGCACTTCTCAGTAGCATTTCAAGATTTGTCTTAACATAAGGAGCACAGATTTATTATTTTTTATAATTGAAATCAGAAAAGACCATTTGGTGCCTGCTTGGAAATCAGCAACCTCTTTGAAATAATGACAAATGTAATGAAAATGGAAAATTGCAATGAATTAATTTTTTATCAGAGGCAAAAGCACTTCCATTTCAGATGGAGTTAAACCTGAGTAAATCCTTCAGCTGGGCTTGAGGAGTGAGTCTGATCCAGTAGAACAGCAACTCAGCTCCATGGGCAGGACATGATATGCAAAGTTTACATCATCAGGCTCCATGTTAAGATCATCAGGGTAGGCAATACTGAGAATCATAAAAGTAAATGACTGAAAACAGGCGACACAAAGGGAAATATTGAAACCTTTGTTCTTTGTGGACCTTGTGCCATACCACGCCTCCTTGCCTTACAGGTTTTCTTAAGAAAACCACTTCAAGTTATTTGTATCTATCTTGAAGTCTCTTCCTTGTCCCTGCAAGAAGGATCTTTGTGTTGTCCAGTCCCTTAACACCACTCGCATGCCCACTGAGGTCACCGGCAAGCTTGCTGCTGGGATGCCATCTTCTCCAGGCCTGAGAGAGGAGTTCCACGTGACTTTATCCTTATTTCCCTCAGCAGGCAATGAGATCATCCTTCTGGTGGCCCAGGAATTGCTGCAAGTCTTCTCAAGTTGCAGTGACTCAGAGGGAAGCTGCCAGAGGTGGCTCTGGTGGAGCATGGCACCTGTGACTCGCCGCCACGCTGGATAAACAGCTGGGCCGCGGCGGGCAGGCGGGGCACGGGCCCAGGGCTGGCCCCAAACAGCACCTTCAGAATCCTTCCTCCCTCCACCCCAGCTCCAAAGAGTACACCTCTGTCAGTTGCCATAGCTCCACAACAACATCAATAAAAGAAAATGACCCGGGATGGGGCCATCTGCTTTATAGTCCCCTCCAGGTGCTGCGCTCAACAGAGAGACCTTTTTGCTTCCGTGGCGCAGCCATCAGGAAGTAGCTCGGCTCAAGAAAAGGAAAAAGATAGAGGAAAAAAAGGAAAATAAATGTAAAAAGTCCCCTCTTTCTAAAATGCAGCCTTAAAATAGAGAAAATGAAATCAAAATTAAAAAAAAAAGGTCAAATGAGAAGCAGGTAGAGTGGCCAACTTTTAATCTGCAGAATAGCTCCAGGCTTCGTGTCAACCTTACTGGAAGAGATGAAGGGAAGGAAAAGCAGAAGGGGGAACAGTCAGAGAACCCTTTTTAGAGGATGTCAGCAAATTAATAATGAGATATTGTCACTGTCTCCTTAATTACAGAACATTCAACACTGTCCTGAGGAGAGCAGGGAGAAAGCTTTACTAAAAAATGCATATTCCTAGTTTAAGAGACAGCAGGGCAAGGCCAAAAAGCTCCAGGCCAGCTGCAGAAGAAAACAAAGGGGTGAGTCAGTGAGAGTTTATTAGTGTCCACACTGTCCTCATCAGGGAGAAAGGAATGGTGAGTACAACAGGTCTGACCAAACACAGCCCTGGTGATGTCCAGCAACATTCAGGCTCTGTAATTGGCCAGAGAGTGGATGCTTAGTTAAAAATAAACATTTAAACACAACCATCATGTAGTTCTGCAACAAGTCCCTTTTGTTAGTCACACTGTTAATGTGACAGAGACTAAACTTGGGTTACCAAGAGCTGTTTTGGGAAATCACTGCAGCAAACACAGGTCCAACCTTTCAGAGCTTCCACCTCATGTGAAAAGAACTCTGCTGAATGAGTATCTAAACAGCTCCCGTGGGTCCCTCCCGAGGGCAGTGGGCAGGTGGCAGCCTGCCAGACAGAGCCACTTTCCCAAGGCAGCCTCCAGCCACAGGTAGCCGTGGGGGGACCAGCCAGAGGCAAGAGCCAGGCCCTCCAAGCAGAAAAAACCACCCCTGATGCCCAAAGCCACCGTGCCCTGCTGTGAACAAGGGCCCCTCTGCTTCAGCCTGAGAGCAGGAGCACCCTGGGACAACCTCTCCTTACGTATTGCTGCCCCTGGAGCACAGGCTGGCCTCCAGGGGCACTGGGTCTTCAGCAGGGGAAAATCACAGCTCCTTTCCTGCAAAGGCTTCATTTGAGAAGCAACAATCTGATAATAAGAGCTTGCCAGTTTGGCACCCAGTGTTGTAAGGGATCCAGTTACCAGCAATTAGACACTCCACCCCGATTAATTTGTGCTAGAAATACTATGACAGTTTTAAACAGAAAGCTTGATATCTGTTCCAACTGTTTACCAAAGGCTAGGGTGACTTCTCTGTCACTTAAATTGTTGTATATCAAGGCTGGACGTTTTATTCAGCGATATTTACTGGAGTCTAAATAAGACTTATTCAGAAAAGTGTTTTCATTGAACAAGAGGTTAGACTCGATCATACAATGGACCTCTGTGATTTGTCATGGAGTCATTTTGCCAATTCATGCTGAATTTTCAAGCTACACATTCTTGCAAGTCTGTGTTTTCTACTCTTTGTAACACTGTCAGTTGCTTCTACAATTACAGAAAGTCTCCTGCTGTATCTCCACATGCCCTTCTCCCACGGGCTGCTTATGCCACATTTCACTTTATCTCAGATACCTTCTCTGTGGGGCTGGGGACACCATGGCCACTAGACCCTGGGGGCACAGCCCATGATTTCAGGGGTATTTCTCCCAACAGCTTAAAGAGCCCACTCTGTTAACACCCCACTCCTGGCCACTCATCCCTGCCCCTGTGCTGCATCTCCAGCTGGAAATGCATCTGTAAATTGTCTTGCAGGGGTCTGGATTTGGCTGGTTGGGATTTTTAGTGGGTCCAAGTGGTCAGGGAGAATTGGTTATGATTCTACTCTAAGGTACACGTGGGGAGGGCAGGGTTAAGATTTGTTTTAAGCATTCATGTTTTCCCTGTAGCCATCTCCTTGCTGCCTTACTCAGTATGAGCTCCTTCAGAGCATGAGCTCTGTCCTGGGACCATCTCCACTAGGGTATGAACCAGTCTCACATATTGCAGCAGCCACTAAAAGCACCAGTAGGAGCTGCCACATGATCCAGCCCACACATCACCCAGTTGAGTTGCAAGTCTCTGGCAACAGATTGCATTGAATCCTTCAGAGCAAACCAGGCAATATTTTGCTGCAATGGAAAAATATTTGCTAGGTTCCCAGCCTTACCAGTTAGCTGCTGCTCTACACACCCAGTATGAGCATCATTTGTATTACTGGGGGTGATCACAGTGGTTCTTCTGTAAGAAAGGGGGTGCTGATTTAATTAGTAAAGCCACACTGCAGGAAAAGACATGTACCAGAAGTATCACATTTATCAGGAGACTTGCTGCCTCCTGCCTTGGCTTTCTTTACCAACTTCACCATCAGCCACCTAAGGCAGACCACCATTAAAAACTGCAATGCATTTCTTGGACTAGGTGGCAATTCTTTTTCAAGCCCAGCCTACAGAAGACCAGCATTTTCCTTAGTGTTTCCCCATCATCAGCAACCTTATTTCAAGAGCAAAATCACACAACTCCCTCTTACAAAGCCTTTGTGCAAAGCCCAACGTGCTGTGGCCCTCAGCAAAGTGACCTCCGTGTGAAGTTAGCCTTTCTTGGAGCAGAAGGTTGGGCTGGGTGACCCCCAGAGGTACCTTCTCAGCACCTATTAAATATCTCTCTATTCAACTGCTTAGGCTAGAATCTCCTGGGAGGAAAGGCCATTTTAAACAGAATTTAGTTCCTTTTAGATGTGCAGATAACAACTACACCAACGAGCAGTGCATACCCTATATAAACACACTACAAACAAGTGCTCTCCAATTTATACAGTGATTAGTCACTTCTAGCAGGAGGAAGAGTGAGTACCTGTTCTCCAAGAGCTGTCTTTGGGCTTACAAGTGTTCTCTTATTGTAAAAAGGTCTTGGTCCTTATTCTGTGAGAGAAACCCCAAATCTACTTGAGCCTTAACCTGTACCATGAAAATCTAGGTACTAATTAAAAAAAAACCAACAACAATAATGCAATTATTTTGCTTTGGTGCAGAGGGCAACAGCACCAAACTGACTCCAGGAATCTACACCTGCAGTACCAGTAGTATGGGAGGGTTCAGAAATCACTTCACCCAAGAGCTTTTTAAGCTGTCGTCGACAAGTCTTTCATTAGGGCTTTTTAGCCTCCAACCGCAGAGCTGAATTACTCACACCTTTATTTGAACAGACTTCCTCACCCACCTCTGCAAAATCACCCCATGCACTCAGCTCCCCATCCCCCTGCTCCTGTAGAGAAGACACAAAGCTGCACTGCTGCTCAGCATAGCTCCTCCAGCTCTCTGCTCACTGACAAGGCAAAGCTGCACAATACATACACCTAGACCTTAAAAACCGAGTTGGTTTTCTTGCTCTATTCCCACATCTTCCTGGAAAAGTCTCAGCTTGCAGATTTTGCAGATAGACATTTGGGGAAAGACTCGTGTTGGCAGGAAGAAAAAAGAAAGCAATGGAGCAAAGGGAGAGAAAGCAGGATGAAGCCAACACAACAGTATAGAAAGTCTGCCATGTGAAAAGAAGATAAAGCAGAGGGATGAGTTATTAGTGGAGGCTGGAAAATGTAATAGAGGAGGATGGAAAATCATAATAGAGGAAACAGGAGTGGGAGGAAGCTGCTGGGGGATGTAAAGGGGCAAATACAGCTGTAAAAGGGTGGGGAAAAATCAAAACCATATTTACANCATTTTGCCAATTCATGCTGAATTTTCAAGCTACACATTCTTGCAAGTCTGTGTTTTCTACTCTTTGTAACACTGTCAGTTGCTTCTACAATTACAGAAAGTCTCCTGCTGTATCTCCACATGCCCTTCTCCCACGGGCTGCTTATGCCACATTTCACTTTATCTCAGATACCTTCTCTGTGGGGCTGGGGACACCATGGCCACTAGACCCTGGGGGCACAGCCCATGATTTCAGGGGTATTTCTCCCAACAGCTTAAAGAGCCCACTCTGTTAACACCCCACTCCTGGCCACTCATCCCTGCCCCTGTGCTGCATCTCCAGCTGGAAATGCATCTGTAAATTGTCTTGCAGGGGTCTGGATTTGGCTGGTTGGGATTTTTAGTGGGTCCAAGTGGTCAGGGAGAATTGGTTATGATTCTACTCTAAGGTACACGTGGGGAGGGCAGGGTTAAGATTTGTTTTAAGCATTCATGTTTTCCCTGTAGCCATCTCCTTGCTGCCTTACTCAGTATGAGCTCCTTCAGAGCATGAGCTCTGTCCTGGGACCATCTCCACTAGGGTATGAACCAGTCTCACATATTGCAGCAGCCACTAAAAGCACCAGTAGGAGCTGCCACATGATCCAGCCCACACATCACCCAGTTGAGTTGCAAGTCTCTGGCAACAGATTGCATTGAATCCTTCAGAGCAAACCAGGCAATATTTTGCTGCAATGGAAAAATATTTGCTAGGTTCCCAGCCTTACCAGTTAGCTGCTGCTCTACACACCCAGTATGAGCATCATTTGTATTACTGGGGGTGATCACAGTGGTTCTTCTGTAAGAAAGGGGGTGCTGATTTAATTAGTAAAGCCACACTGCAGGAAAAGACATGTACCAGAAGTATCACATTTATCAGGAGACTTGCTGCCTCCTGCCTTGGCTTTCTTTACCAACTTCACCATCAGCCACCTAAGGCAGACCACCATTAAAAACTGCAATGCATTTCTTGGACTAGGTGGCAATTCTTTTTCAAGCCCAGCCTACAGAAGACCAGCATTTTCCTTAGTGTTTCCCCATCATCAGCAACCTTATTTCAAGAGCAAAATCACACAACTCCCTCTTACAAAGCCTTTGTGCAAAGCCCAACGTGCTGTGGCCCTCAGCAAAGTGACCTCCGTGTGAAGTTAGCCTTTCTTGGAGCAGAAGGTTGGGCTGGGTGACCCCCAGAGGTACCTTCTCAGCACCTATTAAATATCTCTCTATTCAACTGCTTAGGCTAGAATCTCCTGGGAGGAAAGGCCATTTTAAACAGAATTTAGTTCCTTTTAGATGTGCAGATAACAACTACACCAACGAGCAGTGCATACCCTATATAAACACACTACAAACAAGTGCTCTCCAATTTATACAGTGATTAGTCACTTCTAGCAGGAGGAAGAGTGAGTACCTGTTCTCCAAGAGCTGTCTTTGGGCTTACAAGTGTTCTCTTATTGTAAAAAGGTCTTGGTCCTTATTCTGTGAGAGAAACCCCAAATCTACTTGAGCCTTAACCTGTACCATGAAAATCTAGGTACTAATTAAAAAAAAACCAACAACAATAATGCAATTATTTTGCTTTGGTGCAGAGGGCAACAGCACCAAACTGACTCCAGGAATCTACACCTGCAGTACCAGTAGTATGGGAGGGTTCAGAAATCACTTCACCCAAGAGCTTTTTAAGCTGTCGTCGACAAGTCTTTCATTAGGGCTTTTTAGCCTCCAACCGCAGAGCTGAATTACTCACACCTTTATTTGAACAGACTTCCTCACCCACCTCTGCAAAATCACCCCATGCACTCAGCTCCCCATCCCCCTGCTCCTGTAGAGAAGACACAAAGCTGCACTGCTGCTCAGCATAGCTCCTCCAGCTCTCTGCTCACTGACAAGGCAAAGCTGCACAATACATACACCTAGACCTTAAAAACCGAGTTGGTTTTCTTGCTCTATTCCCACATCTTCCTGGAAAAGTCTCAGCTTGCAGATTTTGCAGATAGACATTTGGGGAAAGACTCGTGTTGGCAGGAAGAAAAAAGAAAGCAATGGAGCAAAGGGAGAGAAAGCAGGATGAAGCCAACACAACAGTATAGAAAGTCTGCCATGTGAAAAGAAGATAAAGCAGAGGGATGAGTTATTAGTGGAGGCTGGAAAATGTAATAGAGGAGGATGGAAAATCATAATAGAGGAAACAGGAGTGGGAGGAAGCTGCTGGGGGATGTAAAGGGGCAAATACAGCTGTAAAAGGGTGGGGAAAAATCAAAACCATATTTACACCTGTTTTTCATCCTAAAGAAGGAGATGAAAGATCTGCATAGGGAATACACCCATATCAGTTTAAAATGCTGCCTGAGAAGCACCAGCAAACAGCACAAAGCTAGCAACGTGTCACACTTTCAGCCCCAAACTCGAGCTACTCCAGCACTTCTGCAGTGTTACAGTGGAGTCAGGCAGAGAGAAATCCCCATTTCTCCTGGAGACTGTGGTTTAAACCTGGACTAGCCAGAAACAGCAGACACTCAGGGAGGCATGAGGGTGCTGATGAGAAAAGCACCCACATGGCTTTTAAATACTCATCTCTGGTCATGCTTATCCCTTTGTGGTCATCACATTTTCCCTTAGACATCTCCCCAGNAGGTTCCCAGCCTTACCAGTTAGCTGCTGCTCTACACACCCAGTATGAGCATCATTTGTATTACTGGGGGTGATCACAGTGGTTCTTCTGTAAGAAAGGGGGTGCTGATTTAATTAGTAAAGCCACACTGCAGGAAAAGACATGTACCAGAAGTATCACATTTATCAGGAGACTTGCTGCCTCCTGCCTTGGCTTTCTTTACCAACTTCACCATCAGCCACCTAAGGCAGACCACCATTAAAAACTGCAATGCATTTCTTGGACTAGGTGGCAATTCTTTTTCAAGCCCAGCCTACAGAAGACCAGCATTTTCCTTAGTGTTTCCCCATCATCAGCAACCTTATTTCAAGAGCAAAATCACACAACTCCCTCTTACAAAGCCTTTGTGCAAAGCCCAACGTGCTGTGGCCCTCAGCAAAGTGACCTCCGTGTGAAGTTAGCCTTTCTTGGAGCAGAAGGTTGGGCTGGGTGACCCCCAGAGGTACCTTCTCAGCACCTATTAAATATCTCTCTATTCAACTGCTTAGGCTAGAATCTCCTGGGAGGAAAGGCCATTTTAAACAGAATTTAGTTCCTTTTAGATGTGCAGATAACAACTACACCAACGAGCAGTGCATACCCTATATAAACACACTACAAACAAGTGCTCTCCAATTTATACAGTGATTAGTCACTTCTAGCAGGAGGAAGAGTGAGTACCTGTTCTCCAAGAGCTGTCTTTGGGCTTACAAGTGTTCTCTTATTGTAAAAAGGTCTTGGTCCTTATTCTGTGAGAGAAACCCCAAATCTACTTGAGCCTTAACCTGTACCATGAAAATCTAGGTACTAATTAAAAAAAAACCAACAACAATAATGCAATTATTTTGCTTTGGTGCAGAGGGCAACAGCACCAAACTGACTCCAGGAATCTACACCTGCAGTACCAGTAGTATGGGAGGGTTCAGAAATCACTTCACCCAAGAGCTTTTTAAGCTGTCGTCGACAAGTCTTTCATTAGGGCTTTTTAGCCTCCAACCGCAGAGCTGAATTACTCACACCTTTATTTGAACAGACTTCCTCACCCACCTCTGCAAAATCACCCCATGCACTCAGCTCCCCATCCCCCTGCTCCTGTAGAGAAGACACAAAGCTGCACTGCTGCTCAGCATAGCTCCTCCAGCTCTCTGCTCACTGACAAGGCAAAGCTGCACAATACATACACCTAGACCTTAAAAACCGAGTTGGTTTTCTTGCTCTATTCCCACATCTTCCTGGAAAAGTCTCAGCTTGCAGATTTTGCAGATAGACATTTGGGGAAAGACTCGTGTTGGCAGGAAGAAAAAAGAAAGCAATGGAGCAAAGGGAGAGAAAGCAGGATGAAGCCAACACAACAGTATAGAAAGTCTGCCATGTGAAAAGAAGATAAAGCAGAGGGATGAGTTATTAGTGGAGGCTGGAAAATGTAATAGAGGAGGATGGAAAATCATAATAGAGGAAACAGGAGTGGGAGGAAGCTGCTGGGGGATGTAAAGGGGCAAATACAGCTGTAAAAGGGTGGGGAAAAATCAAAACCATATTTACACCTGTTTTTCATCCTAAAGAAGGAGATGAAAGATCTGCATAGGGAATACACCCATATCAGTTTAAAATGCTGCCTGAGAAGCACCAGCAAACAGCACAAAGCTAGCAACGTGTCACACTTTCAGCCCCAAACTCGAGCTACTCCAGCACTTCTGCAGTGTTACAGTGGAGTCAGGCAGAGAGAAATCCCCATTTCTCCTGGAGACTGTGGTTTAAACCTGGACTAGCCAGAAACAGCAGACACTCAGGGAGGCATGAGGGTGCTGATGAGAAAAGCACCCACATGGCTTTTAAATACTCATCTCTGGTCATGCTTATCCCTTTGTGGTCATCACATTTTCCCTTAGACATCTCCCCAGTTCCACAGGCACATCAGCTGCTGAGCTTCAGTAACTGGCAACACCTACTGTGCCTGTATCCACCCCAGAAATGTATTCAGGTCCTCCCCAGAACTCGTGTTAGTCCACCAGAAAGATGTAAAAATCTTACTGTTTGGAAGGGACAACCAGAAGTGCACCCAGCCAGTCAATTCATTTGTTGCCATAACCCTAAAGAAAAGGACCATGAGGAGCCATCAGCAGGGCAATCACAGAATCATTTAAGTTGGAAAAGACCTTTAAGATCATTGAGTATAACCCCCGGGCAGCTGGGGTGGTGGGCTTGCACCTTTTGGCCCTGCTTTGCTTGCTGTCTGTTGAAGGTAGCTTTTTCACTTCTGATGGTGGTGAAATGGAACAGAAATGGGAAATAAAATTGATTCTAAATTATTATTTTCAAATGGAATAAAATATTTTCTAGCCAGCTCCTGTGGGGTGCTCAGGGTTTGTATTTTTAAGACAAAAGAAGCAGCCATCACTTGGATGTGCTCTGGACCTAAACAGAATTCTTGCTTTAATGCCTATTCTGCTGCTGGATCACTTCAGCCACTGAAAATATCTGGTGTCTCTGGGCAGCAGAGAGTTACTTGAAGCAAGCAGCTCTATTTATCAGTCAAAGTCCTATTGTTAAAAAAGAAAACCCAAACCAACCACAAAAAGTAGGCAGAGTTCACATCTTTTCTTCACTTGACCCAAGAGAAGGCATCAAAGTTTTTTGCCTTTATTTTCTCCTTTTCCCAATAAATACAGATGGAACGGGTTAAGAAAGGAGCTATTGTTCAGACCTGATCAAAAGACACAACTCTGTTCAAAGGGACTCTGTCCAGAGCCTCTGCCTCAGATGGGCTAAACCTCACCCCCACTGTCAAAGTCACTAAGGTCCCCTGCTTCAGTGCTATAAGGAAGGACATCAGCAGCTAGAGGTTAATGAGGATTTTTCTTGTTTGTGGCCAAAGCCAGTTGCTAGTTGGGGCAGGGCAAATCCTGCAGCCTCAGCCTCCAGCCTGAAAAAGACACACAGACCAAGTGTATGGCAAGGGCTAGGAAGAACTTTCACAAAGTGCAAGTAGTAGATGCTGTTGGTGGTGACCACACGTTGGGAAGAGCTTGTTCTTGTTAACAGAAGCTTCGTGTGTCCTTTGCCTCTGCACTCTCTTTTCCAGCTGAAGGATATTCCAGAGGGACTTGGACAGGCTGGAGAGGTGGGCCCAGGCCAACCTCATGAAGTTCAACAAGGCCAAGTGCCAGGTTCTCCATCTGGGTTGGGGCAACCCCAAGCACTGATATAGGCTGGGCAGTGACTGGCTGGAGAGCAGCCCTGAAGAAAAGGACTTGGGGGTGCTGGTGGGTGAGCAGCTCAACAGGAGCCAGCAGGGTGCTCTTGCAGCCCAGAAAGCCACTGGTGTCCTGGGCTGCAGCCAGAGCAGCGTGGCCAGCAGGTGAGGGAGGGGATTCTCTCCCTCTGCTCCACTCTGCTGAGACCCCCCTGGAGCTGCATCCAGTTCTGGAGCCCCCAGTACAGGAAAGATCTGGATGTGCTGGAATGTGTCCAGAGAAGGGCCACGAGGGTGATCAGAGGCTGGAGCAGCTCCTGTGAGGACAGAGAGAGTTGGGGTTGCTCAGTCTGGAGAAGAGAAGGCTCCAGGGAGACCTCACTGTGGCTTCCAGGATCTGAAGGGGCTCCAGGAAAGCTGGGGAGGGACTTTTTAGGCTGTTGGGTAGAGGCAGGACTGGAGGGAATGGATTCAAACTAGAGATGGGTCAGTTCAGATCAGACATGAGGAAGACTTTCTTGCCCATGAGGGTGCTGAGACACTGGCACAGGGTGCCCCAAAGAAGTTCTGGAAGCTCCCTCCTTGGCAGTGTTTCAGGTCAGGCTGGATGGGGCTCTGAGCAACCTGCTCCAGTGGGAGGTGTCCCTGCCATTGGCAGGGGGCTGGAACTGGATGATCTTTAAGGTCCCTTCCAAACCTGACAATTCTATGATTCAATGATATTTGTCAGCTGCCAGCTTTGACAGCATGTTAACATTTCCAGAATGCATCTTTCAGCCAGGAGAACAAACCAGATTTTTTAATATTGGCTTAACAGCTAATAAAAAAGCAATGCATTTCTGGCTGTTTAGATAGTGACGTGGCTAAAACAACCTCCTTTGTTTTCAGCAGCTGTTAACAATACCTGTAGGGAGCTGTTCCCAAGGCAGTTATCTCTGGCACTGGCATCAGTAGGATGTAAACAGTATCAAGTTAATGGAAAGCACTGAGCAGCCAAATCTCAAAGGAGCTGTGTGTAGCTGGGCCTCTCTTGCAGGGATGACATTCTCACGTGTTGCAGCAGCAGGAGGAGCAGGAGCAGCAGCAGGAGCAATGGCTTTCAGAGGGCAGGTCTTCCTAGGGGTGGACAGTTTGGGCTCTGCTGCAGGGCTGGCTGAGGGGATGCAGCCACAGCTGCTGCACAGGAGCTCGGGGTCAGTGCCCAGCTGAGTGGAGCTAGCTCAGGGCTGGTCAGGTCAGGGCCAACGCCTGGCTGTGGGCAGCCATCCCTGCAGCCATCCCCTAAGATCAGAAAGATAGCAGTGGGTTATTTTGAATGACATAGTCCAGACTTGTACACTGTGGGAGGTGTGATGGGAACTCTTTCTGTCTTCTTGATAATTTAATGAGCTGCTGTAATGAGGGCTGCACTGAGCCCCTCATTTGTATGCAGTTCCCACATGAGATGTGAATATTAAATTCCTCTAAGTATGAATCAGCACCTCTTACTCCCACAGCTCTTTTTTGCTATCTCTCAATCTCCACCAGTTCCACATCCCCTCATGGTCCTCGAGGCCACTTCACTGTCACCTCAACAGCCACCAAAGGAGAGAGCTGCACCCCTGGTCACAAGCAGAAGCACTGGTCACAAGTCAGAAGCACTGACTGTTTGGCAGAACGAAGAGAAAAGGTCTTGGGTTTCTTCTTGCAGAACAACTGCAACCAGCCTGGCCACACGTTAGCATCTGGGAAAACAGCATGACATGGGAAATTAAACCTACACGGCATCACTGCTGCTGACAGCTGGTAGTTTAAATAATGAATTGGTAATTATAAACCCTTTTGAAATAAAAATTAAGTTAAAAAAAAAAAATCAACTTTTGAGACACACCTTTTGCTGGTGAAGGGCTTTCCCACGTCGATTCCACCAGCAGGCATCACTCAGCACTTGCAGACAGCAGGTGCTTGCCACTCCGTGCAGGGAGAGACACTCGCCAAACGAGAAAAGTCAGGGGCTGAACAAGTTTGCAAATAGCAGCAATTCCAGTCCAAAAATCATTTCCATAGCAGAGGGGAGGAAGTGTTCCCTGAGGACAAGGAGGCTGGCTGGCTTTCACTTTTTTTTTTTTCCTGCAGAATAGATGTTCTTTTGTATGCAGTGAAGAAAGAAAAAATAACGGCAGAATGGGATGAAATGTAAAAATTCACAATTACAGTGAAGAAGTCACCACCTGCTCCAGCAAAACAGGCTCTTCTTTCTTTCCATAGTCCTGGGAGTTGTAAACCAGGATTTCCCAATGAAGTGTGCTAAGCTAAAAGGCATGAAGACAGCGACAGATCTGGACTTGTTAGTGCCATGAACATTTGTCTTGGCCACAGCATCCAACGTGTGCATCTCCATCCAACACCTTCCACCTGCCAGCACAGCTCCTGCAGAGCCCCACAGCAGAAACTGGTCAAATCGCCCATCTTAGTATAAAAACCAGCCCAGCACTGTCAACACCAGGATTTCTGGCACTTCCCACAGTCACCTACACCCAGACTCCAGTAGCTGGAGATCTCCAGAAGCAAAGCCAAGAGTACAGAAGTACAAACCTCATACCCAGTAAATGGGAACTTTATTAAACTACCGAGTTGCTCCGAAATGTGTAAATGTTCCATTAAATACATTCAGTTTTCTTTTACACGGATTTATAGAAATTTACATATTCCAAACACATTTAAATTATCTTTTGAGCTTGCTACCAATGATTTTTTTTTTGTTGTTTTGTTTTTTTTTAAAAAAGAGAAAGGTCAGTCATCTGCTCTTGCAGATGTGTATGCATACACACAGGTACAAAGAAGAAGATGCTTTTGTATCTAACCCACAAGGGAGGCAGTGTCCAAAAAGCTGAAGTGTTTTCAAGCAAAAGTTCACCCTTGGAAAAGTAGGCCATAGAAATTCTCCCTGTGGGACAGACTCAAAACAAGAGGCCCTGTGCAATACTTCATGGTGTTTGGGTATGATGTCTGCATCAAGGTCTGCCAGCACGTGGGAAGAGCTAGAGGCTCCTTGCCAAACCCAACACACCAAGCTAGCTGTCCCTGATACTAGCCCATGAGAAGCATGTGAGCAATTAAATGGCTCTTTCTCACTCTCCCAGCACTGAGGGATAGAGCAGACAAACACATCTACCACTAGTAGGTCAATGCCACTTGACCAAAGTCATTTTCCTCTTTTTTTCCTTTTTTTTTTAAAAATTATTTTATTCTTAAAAGAGGCTTCATTCCTAAGTGAATAAAAAGGCAGCTCTTTAAATAAGATGCTTAGAAGAACAGTGATCAGTTTCCCCACCTACATACATTTCTCTTGAGGAGATGCACAGCATACTGAACAAGTTTTTCCTCATTCTATGTACCTCAGCCTGACAGAAGTGAAAATTTGTGTCTGCAGGAAAAAAAGAGGTGTTTTTATTTTGTAAAAAGCTTATCAAATACTAGTTTAATTAATCCCTTAGAGTCTTTCAACATTAAAAACCACATTTGAAGCAACCAAGGAAGTCTACAAAAACATTGTCATGCATAAGCTCCGTGTTTCATGCTAAATACTCATGTTGACAAGGACAGGGAGAGGAGGAGGAGGAGGAGGAGGCAGGGAAACTAATGACTCAATCAGAGCCATTGCAACATTCAAGTAATTTGGAAGTAGATAAACCAGTGGAAACGTGGAATGGTAAGAAAGTGCTCGGCACTACCTCACAGCCTTCAGGAGCTGAACTGCAAACATCCTTGATATGCATCATAAATATATGGCACTTCTGTAGGACCCAAAGCTGGCAAGTTTGCTTGTGACCGAGACAGATCAGGAGTAGTCATCCCCACAGTGGTTACCCATTCCAACAGGCACAGCCCCCAGCCAGGCTGTGCAATGCAGCACCAGCTGTATCTACTTGTGCATGCAAGACAGTGCTGCCACATTCTTGCAGAAGAAGCCTCCTGCCCAGCAGAAAGCCTTCTCCAGACACACAGACATCCATAAAACACGTTCTGATTTCTTCAGTGAGGTTAAGGACAGCCACAAACAGCAAACGTCTCATTTCACTATTTTTTTGGCCAGCAGTTCCCAGTCTGTCCAATTGCCAGCAATGGACTTTGCAACAAGCAAAAAAAAAAAAAGTTCCTGAATCCAAGGAATTGAAAGCAATGGAAAGCAGAGTCACCTAAGTTCCTTGTCAGTACTGCTCCACAGGATTGCCTTTGACATCAAATAAGGAACCAACCAGCACCAAGGTAGGAGTCTTAGGAAGAATCTTATGTACACAAAAACTGGCCTTTATCCATGTTCTCTGTCACAAAGCATTTCACCTTGTAGTTTAACTTAGTAAAACTTGTTGGCTTTTGGTGACCTTCTGTATCAACAAACAGGCAAAGATTTGCTGTTACACTCATGCTCCATCACAGTGGCTTCAAATACATTCAAATTCATATAAAAGGATTGAGACCAGAACACAACTACTTGCCCTTTCCCAGCAGTGGGCTGTGCTTTACCCAGCACGTGATGCTGCTCATCAGCAATGTTAGTTTCAAGGAGTTTCACACCACAGGCATCCAGTGCTTGACCAAGTGTTCACATTCCAAGAGTCAAACCCCTCTCCCTTACTTCAGTAATGGCTTCAGTATTTTACCAATTGTGGTCCGGTTTGCATCTTTCAGTTTCAGAGAGGGCTTTTCCCCAGCTCCCACCTCCCTTGGTGCAGGCTCTGCTTTAGTGAGGACAGCTTCTCCCTGCAGGATGCTTCTCCCAACCACTCTGGCACTACTTGCTCTCTTCAAGGTGCTCACGCTGTTCTCCTTTGGACTCGGTTCATCAGAGGTTGCTGCTGGCTTCACTTTAGGCAGCCTCTGGGACACAGACCTTGTGATGACTGGAGGCCTGGAGGAGCTGGATAGATCCACTTTAGCCCTCTTTGAAGAAGAAGCCACTGTGTTCCTTGCAAAGTTTGGGACAGCAGATGGTGTTTTGGGAACGCTGACTGTGGCAGCCTTGATGTCATCTGTGGGGGTCTGGGGTTTTCCAGCGGAGCGACACATTTTCGTCTCATCTGTCTTGGATTTGACATTACTCCTCAGAGGTTTGGAGCTTGGCTTCTTGAGAGAGACTCTGTCCCTCTCGAAATGAGCACTGCTTGAGGTGACTGTTCCCCTCTGGATCTTTGGCTCTTCCACTGACATGCTGTGCCTGTAGGGGCTCCTTGGCAGCGTGTCCATGGTGCCTCGGACGGAGCTGCGGTGGGACAGGCGACTCTCCGTGGTGCTGCTTTCACGGGGTGCTGGCTTCACTTCTGCCTTCTTCACGCTGCTGGGCGCTCTGTTTGATCGGGAAATAGGCACCACCTTCCTCATGCTCTCGTTCTCAGAGGCATTCAACGTTCTTACAGGCCTGGAAGAAGTTGTGTGGCTAGGGCGAGTGCCGCTGGATTTTGATGAGCTTGGGGATCTGTCTTTTAGAGAGTTTCTTTTTGGTCCTGTTGGGTCTTTGTTTTTCACTGGCTTCTCTTTAGGAATGGCGTGCTTGTGATTGGCATCATCCTTATCACTTGTGGAAGTGTTCAGAGGCAGATCCTTGGCAGAATCAGAATTGAGGTTTGAGAAGAATGTTCTAGCCCTGTACTGAGCATCGTTCCCAGACAAGCGTGCTTTGCCAGCCTCATTCCTCAGTTCATTGCCTGAGGATTTAAAATCATTTCCCTCTTCAGAGTCCAATGTCAAAGAGCAATCAGTTGTCGTATCCGACATGTAGAACACTGGCCCATCTTCCCTGCTTCCTGAAACACTTGTATCCACGGACATGGGGCTGATGCTGGGCTCTGATGCTTGATTCTTGCAACCCACTGCCACTGCTGTATGATCGTGGGGCTCTCTGGCACTTCTGCAAGCTGGTGGCAGGTCATCATCGGCAGTGCTGAGGGAATGAAAGCTCAGGTCATCTAGAGTTTCCAAGTCTGTTCCACCAGCATCCTCTAAATACAATAAAGGTGCATCCTCTGCAGGCCTCGCTCCCTGAATATCAAACTTCCTTAATCCTTTCACAAGCTCACGTTCCTCGATTGCCAGGGCCAGTGCATTGATGTCAGAGGAGTCCTCGCAGGAGACAGTGGAACTGTGCATGTTGTGCTCAGTGCTCCTCTGCGTGTAGTGGGCAGCAGGACCGCTCGAGTCCTGGGAGGGACTGGCCTGAGCTGCAGGCACCTGAAGCAGGCCAGCACTCTTCACTTTAGTTTCAGGCTGCTGGTGGAAGTGCAAGGTGTTTAGGTTGAGATCTCTCGTCTCTTTGGATTCAGTCCAGGCTACGTTTGGTCTCGTTTGGCGGGTGTTTGCCCGGGGAAGGCTGTTAAACTTGGTTGGATCCTCATCTTTGGAGATTTCCAGGAAACTCTGCAACTCCCTGTCCGCAGCAACGCCCAAAGACAGCCGAGAGCGCCTAGAATTGGGGTTTCTGTAGGAAGGGCTTTGAGGCCTCTGCTGCCAGAAGGGAAGAAACTCCTCCAGTCCTTTTTTGGCCAACATCTCCACATCGTTCTCGCTGCTGCTTCGCCCAAAGCTTCCAAGCTCTCCAGCTGCCCAGGACCGACGCTTCTCCTCCAGCTCCTTTCTCCTCTGCAGACTGTGAAGCTCCTGGATCTCTCGCTCCCTGTTTTCCTGATAGGGAAAAACATAAATACATGTCTTGGAGGTAAGAGAACAAGACACACTCCTTCACCTTTCTCTTCCTTCCTTCCTTCCTTCCTTCCTTCCCACTGAAGTTAGTGCCTACTGCTGCCACCCTCCCCCATCCCCAGTCCCCATGGCAACCACAGCCTGCAACCACAAACCAGATGAAAAGCAGTTCCCTGCATAACTAATGCTGGAGACACATTAGTCTGGTCAGCATAAGGAATAAAAACGCGGAGTCCCTGCAGAGACCAAGAGCACAGCCTATCAAACACCAGTGAATGTCACAGCCAGCCAGAGTTCCTGCTGTAACACAGACAGCTTCACATCCCTACGAAGTTTCAAGTTGGCATTTTTATCAGCTGAGTACAACTCTGTGATTGCAGCTTTCATATTTTAAGACAAACTAGTCTGACCAGCTCACAGCCAACGTGTCCCTTCCTTTCTCCCTGATTACAACAGCAACTGCTCCTCAACAAATGCAGTTTCTACAGGGTGCTGCTTACCCCTGACTCAAACATTACCAGTGGGAAATGGTGGGAAAAGACATTATTCATGTACATAGGAAAGCAAACAGGAAAGTTTACACAACACCTCACACCCCTCACTTGGCTATCAACTGACACCACTCAAGGACTATTAATCAATGCCTCACTCTGGTTTTGCAGCTTATATTCACTCGTGGCTTCAAAAACTGCTAACTATTGCACAGTAGTCCAGGATAGGCTGAAGATTTTCACAGCTAGGCTGAGGGGTTTTGGTTCAGGAAGCCATAGGAAGAGGTAGTTGGTGTTTTAAAGACAACATACTAATATATTTTTACTAAAATAATTAGCAGTGCATTACTATATCAACATTTTAACTGTCACTTATTATTATGATGTCTGTTATTTCCTGAAATGGAGAACCTTGTTTTCTAGAGACACTACAGCTGTATCAAAAGAAACAAAGGGGAAGCTCTTTTTGACAGAGGAGGCAAAAATGACATCGTTTTCCAGTTGTTAAATCTGTTTTGAGTAACGTTTAAAAACAACCCCACACCTCTATTTGTCTGAAGCATTGTCTAGTTTGATCTTCCCATTGTTGTGACAACAGAAGAGCTGCACAACTAGAAGTCACCTGAAAGCTTTCAGTAAACAAAAGCCTACTACTGAAGCTCTCTTTGATGAATGGGTTAATCTACACCTCTTAAAGTGGATTTGAGATGACACTGGGCTCTGAAAGACAAGATGCATTAGGGATCTAAGAAACTTGAATAGATAAAAGGAAAAAAGAAAAAAACCAACCCCAAACTTGCATTTCAGGAAAAATGTCTGTGACAGGGAGCTTTCTTTAACAGGTATAGAATTACATAATGAATTCTTGCCAAATGCTAAAGCTCAGCTTTAAATAATCCACTGTAAAGAGAAATGGTTAAAAATAGTTGCAGATATTGTTATCATACTCCATATTAGACACAAAACATTTTAACCTCAACCAAAACATGTTTCAGGACATTTTCTTCAAATGAAAAAAATCTATTTTAAGCACATGCAGATATCTTTAAAACTTGTGAAAAATGTTTTAGCATTTGAAGTATGAGCCACTGTGGCAGAAGTCACCTCTTCAGACTGCTGGCCATGCTGTCCACACAACACATTGATTTGTCAGAGCTTGATTCTGAATTTGTTAATTTTGTAGGGACAGAGGTCAATCCCCACCCAATACCTAGTAAATCTTCTCATGTTTGCAAACAAGAGATTTATTTGTTGTCTTTTCTCTTACTACAGAGAAAAGAAGGAAGATCTCCATTGGACCTCAAAGTAAGAGCCATCCCACAGTGACTAGAATAAAATCCCCACTTCCAAATAACTGAACATCTGTGCATGAAGTTGCCTCCCACTCAAATGCAAAGCTTGCCACCATTTGGTTTTCTATGTTCCCATAATGTCTTGGCAGATGCAGCCTCACTGACAACAACCAGGGCTTGCCAAGGACTCCATAAAGGCTGAAGCCTCAAGGCCATTACAATTAGATGACTTGGTTTTGGGCCCACAGCCTCCCTTTGTTATGCCCTTCCTCCCAGCTCATTAGGATGACCACAGTTTAGACTTGACTCTCAGGGTATAAATGGAGCAGAGTCCATGTTGAATTGTTCCCTCAGACCAAGTAGGTTTGCAGCCAGGGGACCCTCTCCTTGGATTGGGATGCCATCCAAGGAAACCTCCTGGGATTGAGTGAGTCTTCACCCCACCTCTGCTGAGTGAATATTCCTTCTGGATATATCTTTGAGTGATCCCATTTCTGGGTACCCTTGAGTGGGAGGTGTTCACTTAGAATCCTAGAATGGTCAGGGTTGGAAGGGACCTTAAAGATCATCCAGTTCCAACATCCCTACCAAGAGCAGGGACACCTCCCTCTAGGTCAGGTTGCTCAGAGCCTCATCCAGCCTGGCCTTAAACACTGCCAAGGATGGGGCTTCCAGCACCTCTCTGGGCACCCTGTGCCAGTGTCTCACCACCCTCATGGGCAAGAAATTCTTCCTCATGTCTAAATCAGTGAACATTTTGGTCCAACTTTTGAAAAAGAATATTCATAAACCATCAATTAGCTGTGTGGCTTTCCACCTGCCATCTGAACTTGTCATTTGCTTTGGTCTGGCAGAGTGCCAGGTCATTTTTGATTGCAGTAAATCCACATTTTGGGGAGCTAATGCTGGCTGTTTTGTGGCAGCCTCCACAACAAACCTACACACACACACACACACACCTGCATGCTGTCTTAGGTGGCAAAGGTTGGGTAAGCTCATGGTACAACAGGCATGATAGCTGAACATCCTGTCTGCTTGCTGCACATCAAGATTGTTCTCCCTTTTCTGAGCTAAAGCCCTTACACCAAGTGCTGTCAAATGCAGATTGTCAAAGGTAGAAAAATAAAGTGTGAATCTAATTCATGCTATTCATAAGGCCAGAAAAAACATTTGTAACAATAGGCAGACTTTGCTGCAGAAAGCCTGTGGTCAACACTGATGCTGCTCCTTCAGCTTAATACCCTACCTTAATTATTTGGGACCAATTCAGGGCACTTTGCAAATGAACAGTCACACTGAGGATGAAGTGTCTTGGTACTCCAGGTCCACTTCACTCCTTGCATTTTTACCCAAAAAACAATTAGAAAGGACAAGGTAAAATGCACAGTCCTTGCTTTGCTTGGCAGAGTGTGTAGCCAGAGAAAGGAGGGCAGTGGAGAGCCTGAGCTAGCACTGATGCAGGCTGGTGTGCCCATGCCATGGGGTGTCACACCTCACAGCCCTTCTGGTGGCCTAACATGACCAGTCCAAGGCCTGAACAGTGAGCACTAATTAAGACTGTGCACTCACTGCTCAGCTTGGCAATTAGCAGCCTCCTCACCAGAAGAGGAGGAAGGAGCCCACTCAACAGGCAGACAACAGACCACCCTGACACTTCATCTCAATGCTCTAGTCCACTGCAGCAGAAGATGCAGAGCAGCAGGGCTGCACACAGAGCTGGTCAGAATGACCATTTCCCATCTGCCTTCTAGCAAGAAAATCCTATCAGAGGGCAGTCTGCTGTAGCCATTTGGGTCAATATGTTAAATATCACAAGATGTAAAATGTCCCTTAAGCAAAAAAAAAACCAACCGACCAAAACCCAACCTAATTCATATGAGCCAATATATATTTAAATGCATGGGAATTTTACTCAGTGTTCTTACCTTAACAGCCTTGTTGAATCTTACACAGAAGTCCCTAAATATCTGGAAACATTCATCTAACTTCATTGTTTCTTTGTCTTCACAGAAAAAGTCAATAAGAGCATTTCCCTCCTTTTGTAATTCTCGTTTCTGGTGTTCAAGCTCCTTCAGATGTCTTACAGCAAACTGCAGGAAAAACAAAAAACAAACAAACAAAAAACAAAACAAAAAATGTGTCATGAACCAGACAGAGAATTAAAGGTCACAACAGGAACTTATGAAATTCATGTTCCAACCTAGGAGATGCTACAGAACCCAGGAGATTAACACTTGGAAGGAGAACTATTAACAATAAGAAGCATGTAATTTCAGCAAAGCAGGTAAAGCCAGGGAGAAAGATCAATCAAAATGTAAATGCTGGTGACTAGAATACAGACCAGGCAAAAGTTCAAAAGCCCCTAAACAAACTTAGAACTTGAATTTTCAGATGAGTAAAATCAAAGACTGTAGAACATGGACAGAAGACTTGGGAGTCCCTTGAAAGCTCCACATGCCTTACTTTCCCAAAGCATAAATGGATTCATTCTTCTCACTTTTCCCAAGAAAATGTGCAGCAATTTTTGGATACACACCACAGAATCAACTCACTGACCCTGGGATAAAATAGAAAAGGTTTTCATACCAGACAGGTAAGAAATCACTGAAAATATGTATATTTTAAGACATCCAGAAGCCATCCCCATAAAGTAGCACTTGGAATCATGCAGAGTTACACAGACAGGGTGGGAGTAGATTAGTGGAAGAAGATTCAGGAGGAAGAGACATGGTTAGACTTTACAAATGGGTTAGACTTGGAGCAGAACTGCTGAAAACACTTTCAACAGTTGCCTCTGTCCCCCTGTCTGCATCACCAGCCTTTCTTCTCTCCCAGCCTTGCACAATCCCAGGTCTGAGACCATATGGGTTTCAAAATAACCTGGGAAGAAATGTTAATTTTCAAACAAATTTGTTCTCTGACATTAACTTATGATCACCTAAACCCTCTGATGCTGCAGCAGCAGGGTGAGAACAGGCAACTGGAGCCACTGGTGACCATCACAGCCTAGCTTGCTCTTGGTTACTTGACAAATGATGTCAGGAGGGTAGGAACAAATCCTATTTGGTAGTCTTAAAAAATC
This sequence comes from Ceyx cyanopectus, assembly GCA_013401355.1. Taxonomy (NCBI): domain Eukaryota; kingdom Metazoa; phylum Chordata; class Aves; order Coraciiformes; family Alcedinidae; genus Ceyx; species Ceyx cyanopectus. The sequence continues at coordinate 39,304 of VYZU01081033.1, read as the reverse complement.
AAACCCCCTAAAACCCAACCAAAAAAAGTACCCAATCAAAAGCTGGATTGAAGATAAACAGGACAATTGATAAAAGCATACATAGAAAATGAGTTCCTCCCACATATTTCAGTAATTTATTCACAAGGATGAGATAATGAAAGCTGACTTTTAAATCAGCTTGGTTATCACCTGTAATTTGGAGACCAAGAGCGGAAGTGTTTATGTAAGGTATGCATTTGGAAAAGGACTTCTTCCCCCCAACAACAACATTTTGTTTGGAATGTGGCCTAAACAAGGTTGTAGTGTTATATAAAACCCAGCTATTAAATAAAAAAAAATAAAATCCCAAACATGTTAGAACACAACATTAAAGAGTCTGGGTGAAATGGATAAAAGCCAACAATTGAGAGTGAACGAGGACAGGTATTTCAATCTTAACCCACCCCTTTCTTCATCAGCTTCTCATCTCTCAAAAAACTCCAGGGACTGTTGCCTACATTTGCAAGTTGGAAATCAGGGTGGGTTAAGTTCCAGATCAACACCTGCTTTCTTACTTTTAGTAATTATCTATAACATGAAACAGAAAAATCATTTAATTGAAGTATAATACATATTCCTCTAGGCACCGCCATGTACTCAGAAAATGCCAAGAACCCTGCTGCAATGGTGCTAGCTGCACTCATGTTTATATAGTCACTGCAGCACTGAAAAAGGAAAGGAGAACCCACCTGCAAGGGATGGTATGGATCAGAATAATACCCTCTGTACTAGAGAAAACAGTCCCTTAATCTTCCAGCTTCTAATGATAGCTCTTCAGTCACTCAATAATCAGAGTTCATATGCATAGCACAGCCTAAGCTAAAAGTGCCATGCTCCAGTGTAACTTCACATGCAGATTCTTTATTTTGGGCATATGTGAAGAACAAAAAACAGTGACCAATCCAAACTGCCTCCTATTTTAACTACTGATCTTCATCAGTCATTTCACAGGCATTAAGCAGGCTTGCCCAACAAGCCTTGGGCAATGTACACTCACTATCCCTCCCTGTAAAAACACAGTCCTTCCAACACTCCAACTCGACAAACAGCATGGAGTTGGAACACCTTTGTACAACTGATAGGGCAGACATATTAAAACAATGCTGCTGTTTACTAACACGTCCACACAAATTACATTCAGCTGAGGAATGCTCCTGTGTTCAGGCAATAGCAACACAGCAGCATGGAGATCCTACAAACCTGGAGGAAGCTTTCCATCTGGTGAAAGAGTTTGGGGTCTCGCCGGATGCTGTCTTTAACAGATCTTGCCTTGAAGGACAGGGAGTGGAGCTCTGCCTCTACATTATCAATGGATAACCTAAAAATAGCACACACAGGGCATGTTTATCAAGGGTGAAGGAGGTACCCACAGATTAGCCACAATATGTTAAAAAATGGATGTGGAACACGAGGTGCTGTCAAACGAGACCTGTCTGTTCAGGAAATCTTTCCAGAGTAGGCACTGAAAGTTACAAGGGAGATAAGCACATTTCTTCTTATTTGCAACCTAAAAAGATTCCCATGGGGTGTGGTTTCATGATTAACTCCAGCCAGTCCTACCCAACCTTACCACGAGAAAGGGTAATGCTGCCCTGCCTCTGACCAGGTGTTTTATTTCCCTCCCTGGTGCCTCTGCTAGCACTTCTTTCCGGATGGCCAGACATACCTGTGCACTGAAAATTAACCTAGGAAAAGGAAACAACCCACTTAGCTGCCAGATGGATCATTTATTTGTGGTCTAGCTGGTAACGTGACTATTTAAGTGCAGGAGAGGGCACAAAAAGAGGCTCACAAGGGCTTGTCAGCCAGGACTATCCATTTTGGAAGCAGCATTTGGAATTAGGAGATTCCATGTTCCAATCTCCGAAGCTGGCACAGGAATGCAACCTGCACAGTCTCACCCCAATAGCTAAACCATTTCATCCTCCTGCCACAGAGCAGCAGCAGAGGAAAAAAAAAACCTCTGATCTGATGTAATCTAAGCTTTACCCTGGGAGAATGACAACGTTCCATACAGTGGGAGCTCCAACCCAAATCTCCCAGTCATTTGAGGGTAAATCTATGGCAGTTCCTTCACAAGAGAACTGAGCTTTGCTAGAAATTGCAGCACTACCACCTCCAAAATGGTAACAGCTGTCCACTTGCCCCTAGATAAGGTCACTTTACCAGAAGCATGGCTTTAAACCAAGAAAGGTGTTTTAAATCAGGGGTAAGCTGATTGAAAGCTACGTGGCAGGGGATGGTGGCAGCACACCTAAGTTCATCAGTGGGCACAAAAATGAATATAATGGTGGCTGCTTTTTCTTTACTTACTTCACCTGCAAAGGTCAGTTCCCTGTCCTGGGCAGATCACAGGTATTTTTGCAACTAAGCAAAGCAGTAGAAGATACAGGCCATATTTCTGATGGCTGTGAAGGAGGAGGAGGATGGTGTATAAGCAAAGAAGGCCAGACAATATAAAAAAATAAAGAACATAATGGTAGTTGTTTTAATATGGCCTAATGGGGAGGATGTATGAGCAACTTGTACATGACAGTTGTCTCTAATAAAGGTCTCCCTTGTGCCCAGTGGCAAGACACATCTTTTGTTTTGTTTCATTTTCCTGTAGAGTGCTTTCCCCTGAAGAGATTTCAGCACGAGTTACAACAGAAGATTTCCAGCATTAGCAAATGCCACCAAAGAGCATAGTGGGTAAAAAAAAATAAATATAAAAAATCACTGTATCACTGATCCTGCCTGTTCTCCTGCTGTTTGCCAGGGAGCTTGGATGCCAAGGGAAGTTCCATTCCCCAGCAGGCCATGTGGCAGACTGCCAAAGAGGCGTGTGGGTTGGATGGCCGAGAGCCACACAGGTGGTCCCTCAAAAATGTTCTTAACTCCATGGCCACTCCTTTCCTCAGAAGATTTCAGAGCCCTCTGCAGACATGACTTAAGCCTGCATTAGATCTAAGAAATTGGATCCATTTTACAGCTGGAAAAAAAGAATGTAAATGTAAATAGATTCTCAAGAGTAAGGAAGTAGCAAAACTGGGAACAGAAATCCAGCACTGCTAGCTCCCAGCTTGGGGTTTTAGAGCACATTTTCTCACAGAAGTAAGGTACAAATCAGGTTCAGTTTAAAAATATTCAGCTAGAGACTTTAAAGTGAAAATGATACAGATCCCAAAAACCTTCAGATTTTCCATCCAAGACAAAAATGGGTAAGTAACAGAATATCAAAAAGCATCTAAGAGAAGCCAGGGCCAGTGTCTGTACCTGGTACCAGATTTAGAAAAGCACTGCAGCCTGTTCAGAAACAGATTAAATTGGCATTTAAGAAAAAAGAGCAGCGTGCTTTTAGTTCAACCCCTCATAAGCAACACACATGCACATGTATTTGCCACAGACCAAAACCAAGTGGAGATTGTGTCATAAAGCCTCTCACACCTGAAGGCACATTGCAGACACACTGCTTGCAAATGGAAAGCCCTCAAAGCTAGAGTAAACATCTGTAAAGATCTCAGGTTTTGTGCCAGGACTTCTCTGAATAAGCTTTATTGCTTCACAAAGAAGGAAATTCCAAGTCACAGCCTAACCATGAGTTCTCAGTTTTCTTTGGACTTACCTGGCGGCCTCATGAACATCCCTGATTTTTTCTGAGAAGTTGAGAAGAGCAGCATCTTTCTTTTGGGCTTCCTGAAACAAACAGAACAAAAACAAAACACACAGAAACCCATTAACATTCCACCACCGTGCTGAAGGCCCTAAGTCCAGCAGTTCTAAAGCCTCTTCAAAGGTTTCTCTCCCACACTGTTTTCCTTCCCCTGCAACCCCAACACAATCGAGCAGGGGACATCCCTCAGCAAAAGGCAGGGATCCCAACTGGAAACTTTAAACAGCAGTTTCCATTTTGCAATGTACAATAATAGCTACTTCTGCCAGTGCACACAAGCCATGTGGACTAATAGGGAATGTCAGGGAAAGAACAATTTACTGATGCCCATTGTTCAAACAGATAGGATGTTTCCTGCACAAACATCAATTAATACCCTATTGTTAGCTGACTGCAAATCTGTTAAGCCAGTCTGTACACAGATAACCAAAGTAATATATTGAAGTATTTAAATTCTCTCCCTTCTAAAACCAATAAACTTCAAAGGAAGGAAAAATAAAGAATTGCAGCAGCTTTATAAATACATGTCAGTCATTGAGGGAGAAAAAAAAACCTCTGACTGAAAAGAATATTTCTCAAAATAAGCCACTTCCACAGTGCAAGAATCCAGCGCAATAAGACAAAAGCTCCAATGAAGAAATCAGATGAAATATTTTACAGGATGTAAGAATCCTTAAGTTTTCCATGGGTTTCTGGATAGGTAAACTGTTAGATTTGGTGGCAGGATTAGGATCGAAGCTGTAAAAAAGCTGCTTCTTCTGAGGCACATGCTCCCTTCTGCTGTCTATCACCTGTGGCTCTACTTTTGTAGCAGTTGCAAAACAGTTTTTCCATACCAGAGCAACAAAATGCAGCAGACTCATCCCAGGTTTGTTTGCCTTGGTGTCCGCCAGCTTGAGCAGTGATGACAGCTTAAATCCAACAGCATTGCCAGCATAACCTCCCTGAAAAGAAAGGAGCCAAGAGCTGAGGCATGACACCAATGGACTGCAGGACTAAGAAGGAAGTTCAGTCACTCAGCCATCCCCATTCTGGATGGCACTCACCGCATTCATAATATTCCCAGCCTGAAGGACCAAGTGCAATATGGAATGCAGCTCCTCACAAGTCATCAGCTCTGCAAGGAACAAGAAAATCACTGACTAACAATTGTTTGGTTAGAAGCATGCACAGTCAGTTACCAAACTTCATCTCAAGCTTTTAAAGGTGAAGATTTTTACTTTAACAGGAAACTACTGCAAACAGAAAAGGTCATGGGGGGAAAAATGGGACTATATAAATCAAATTTGCAAGCACATTTGACAAACTTAGGTCTGTGTTCAGACTTTAGCCTAGCAAGTGTAGCATTTCCAAGGCAACCCCCAGTAGCTAACAACATGTGGAGCCTAATCCTGCAATGTGCAAAGTATCTCATGCAAGTGGTTAAGTATCCTCACCACCTACTAATGTTCTGCACCCTGCAGGATCCACTTGCCATCTGCTGGGATTGGGCTTTTGAATAATTACTTTTTTTTTTGGTGGAGAATTAACCATCAGGCCTGAAAGGATAACAGACAATGTTCACATTTTTCTTCATCCCACTCCCACTATGAATACACATCATTTTATTTCTGTATGACCACCAACTCAGAGCAGTATTTATTTTACTTGTTACATCAAAGATGATTTAGCACAGTTATATTCAGTGTGATGCAAAGAGTCAAATGAAATACAACTGCCTTTTTTTTCTGTCACAGAAGCCTGTTTTGTGCCTAATTCCATTTTCTGTAAAGTGCACAGTAGTGCTCTACTTTAATTCATTCATACACCTTTTTACACAGCCACCTAAGAACACAAAACAATATGTGTACTTAAAGTCAGCAGACAGGCTGCCTTAGAAATTAGATGCAGAAATCCAGAACTGTAGAGTTAATAAATTACCATTACACAGGTGGCACAGCAAACCAAATAACTCCACATTTGCAAGTGCCCATATGGCAACAAAAATACCATGAGCTGGTTTTAATGTAAGGTACTATATTTTACACTGATGAAGATAATAAAAGGCAGAATCCTTTTGATTGCAGTGTAAATACTTTTAAAAACTGCTTTGCTTCCAAGCTGACATTCTAGCATTTACCCTGCATTTAACTGCTCAACACAATGCACTGATCTATCATTTTGGAAGCAGATGGTCCTTGTATATTTGGAGTTTGGTATTAGCAGCCTGAAAACACAGAACTAATTAAATAACCTTTGATCTCACAAGCTATTGGTGAGGAAGCAAGGATAAGAGAGAACAGAAAAGAGAATACCAAACTTCCTAAGGCCAAGAGAAGACAACAACTTCCAAAGACTTTGCATAGTAAGAGCCTGTTCAGCATCACTATGAGTTAAATCCATTTGCTGGCTGGATGAGAATCCATCAGGCTATTTAGACCATCCTAACCCTTAGTGATTATCAGCATTAGAATTTAAGTAAATATTCTCTCTGCTTAATTACAAGGAAAGAAACACAGGAGATAGGAATAAAAAGTAGACATAATTCCCAAACAACTTCAGGCTATCAACAAAGCCTGAAGTGAAAAGAGCAAATGGAGGGGACCCGATGACACAAGTGGACTAAAAACAGGGAAGCTCACTCAGTCTGATTTGCATGGCTGGGCTGATGCAGGAGCTGGAGACCAAAGTGTCTCCTCTGGAAGGAATTCATTCATTCTTCAATTGACAGATGTCCAGGGAGGTGAAGGACATGCAGGCTGACAGGGTGTGGCTGCTTTTAAACATAACACACTCCCTCATGGACGGCCGTGGCTCAAAACACAAAGAGCAATGATTTGAAGGAGATCCCAATCAAAGGCCAAACTCAAACCTCAGCCTGAGCTAAGGCATTTTTCTGAGCCAAGAAGCACTAGCTCAGCCCCCACTGGTGGGAAGAACACACCAAGCTTTTCTCCCTTTCATAAAGATGACTATCATAAGCAATGACAGCTGCATATTTTACTACTGTGCTTTTTTATTCCACTGGAATCAATCTAAGCAGGACTCTAGTAGCCCCTCAAAAAATGTGCCAGCATGAAGTAGTAATTTCATCTTGAGGAACACAACAAACAGGCACTCAAGGCATTTGAAAAGGTCAGCATTCATCTTTAACTGAAACCTATTTTCCTTGCAGAGCAGAAGACACCAGTTTACCTTTCAAATTACCAGCTGCAGCTTTTCAAAACTTGTGAAATGTAGAGAGCAAAAGAGAAATGTAGAGAAACATAGAGAACAAAAGCCAGAAAATAAAGGAATAGCAATAGGATTAAGTCTCTACAATAAAGATAGTATAAATATATATATACACACATAATATAATAATATCTAAATACTGCCACCTCAAAAGGCAGGGATATATAGAGGAATTCACAAACTATAAAGTGATATTCCCTATGCTCCTCTGAGTGAGCAGAGAGGTGTAACAACTGCATTCAGTCAGGGAGACAGCAATACATGAATGAGCAAACTACTCAAAAGACATCTTAGCCTAATTTGGTCATGGACACCTTTGCTTCTGCCAGTTTTGGATACACTGCTTGTAGGCTTTTTTTTGTTGTTTTGTAGGCTCTCTGCCAGTGTGCCCAAAGACTCCAGCTTTTTGATTTTGGAAGCAAATATTCAGCAGGCACACCCTGATGGCATTTGTCAGAGGGGAGTTAGCTTGCTTTCAATAGCTAAGGTACCTGAAATTCAAGCTCTGGTCTCCATAATGTGGACTAATTAACATGCTAACAAAACCAGCAGTATTATACATGTCCCAACATGCTTAATTACCTTTTGTTGCCCGTCTTATAATTTTCATGTCATCCTGCAGAGAAGCACAGGAGGGTGAGAACTCCCTCTCTAACACCATGGCTTCAATCCTAAGAGTGTAACTGGAGCAGATAAATAAACAGGTTTAGAACTGACAGCCAAGAGAGAACATTTCTCATGAACAGAATAAACACAATCTCCTTACTTTGGCACCTGGATTAGTAAATACATGAAGGAATCAGCTTGAGACAGTTTTGATACATCTCCATCAAAGGCTTTTAATTTCTTTACCTAGAAAAGAGAAGAAAAACAAACACACTAGCAAAGATTTTTATCAAAGATCAAGGTGAACTTGACTTTGGAAGGCAAAAAAAGCAGTAAATTTCTCCAGAAGGCATTAGAGAGCCCACTCAGTGACTGGCTTTGCTGTCCAAGCCATAGCTACTCAGGCCAGTGGAAAAAATATGATGCCATGATTCTCACTGGTGATTCTGATTTCTGATCATTTTCTGCTTCATTGTTCTGACTGCTGCTCAATGGCTCCTCTCATCACTCTGGTGAGGACAATGCAGTGCCAGTTTCCCCAGAATAACTGCCTCTGTTTTTTTAGGCTGGTCCATTTGCTGTTTGCCCAAGAAATAGCTGCTTAAGTAATGACCCAAAAAATTATTCCCAAGCCTTCAACAACTGTGACATACACATGGGAATAGTTTCAAGTGGACTGTGACCAGTATTTCCAGCACAGGACTGCCTAGACCTCTTTGGAACAGTGTAGCTAAATAAATAAATGTAATAATAAAGTTTTATTTCCAGGTACTTCCTTCAACCATTTCCTCTAAAACTCTCCTAAAGAGGTAAACTCAATGCTCTTGAGTTCCCATCTCTTCTCATTCATACTGAATACTTGAAAAAATCAATGCATTTTAAGTGATGTGTTGTCAGCACTTTGAGAGCACCTTTTACATGCAAAGGGAAATACCACTGCACTGCTCAAAAGCCAGATATTTGCATGATCTGGAAGCCACCCTGCCCACATACTTACTGTCTGTTCATATAGAACTAGTGTAAATGTCACTGGAATTTCTTCCACATCTTCCAACACAGCAGTTGTGTCCAAAAGCAGAGCTCACTCTCAATTACACTCTCCCTTGATTCTTTCATTCAGCCAGCAAGTTCACATCCAGCAGCAGTTGGATGTTTGCATCAATTCACACACCAGTCCATCATCTTCCTTTTTATGACACTATACTTAAAGCACATGAGAGCACATGAACCCTTCTGGGGAGAGGCACACTGCACCATGGCACCAGGAGTTACCAGGCTGCCATGATTTGACAAGAAATCCACAGGGTTTTTTAAGCATCAGGCTCCAAATTAATCACTTAAATTATTTTTCTGCTTTCAGAGTAAAAAAATACCTGATTTATAGTGGAAGACAATATACTATGCTATGCTAATTTAATATAAATTTAAAAAAATACTGGATTAGCAGAAGGATATTATTTTAACAGCTTAGTTCTGCTTTGGAGCACATTAATAAAGATAACACAGGAATCATCAATTAAATCCCAAAGAAAGAAAACTTCCTTTTCAAATTAAAAAATAAAAAATTCAAGCAGAACAACAAAACAAACAAAAATAACCCCACGAAAAACATATGACTGAGAAAGAGAATTCTGAAAGAGCAATTTTTATTCAGGTTAACTCGATTTCCTAACACCCTCCTCCATTCAACTCAAGACACTCAAGGTAAAAGCTCCTTCTAAAGATAAACCCATTTTTTTGGGGTCTGAGAAGTTCCTAATTTATAGAGTCATTTAAGAAGTCTGCCAACAAAAAATACAGGAAAGACCAGACTTGATGCTCTTGGTATTTCTAAGGTGTTAACTGATCAAGAACCAAACCCAACTCACTGTTCCCTACATCATGAAGCAGGCAGTGGGGCACATCTGCTCCCTCAGTCTTTGCAGGTGTTCTTTCAACCAGCTAAAAAAAAATACTGGTCTGCAACCTAAATGTAAATTCTCCAACTTCATTTGAGTATGTTGCAAATATTAAAGTTTGCCTGAAAAGGATATAGGCATTCAGATTGGAAGGGGAGGGAGGGGAAAGTAAAGCAGCCCACCAAGAAATCCACCCCAAATCACCAATATCAAGATGATATAAACTACAGGCAATTATATAAAGATGCAATTTTAAGTGCAGAAAAAGTAAGCAACAAGAGATCCTGAGATACAGGAGTATTAACTTCATCATGCTACCTGTCCTATATATAAATAGCAATATATTTATAAATATATTTTACTATAAATAAATTTAAATAAATCTATAAATAGCAATCTTTATTATCTGTATGGAATGTTCATTTTACAGCCACTGGATGAAACAGTCTTTCTTCTGCCCTCTTGCATTAGGAAAAATGCCTGGAGTGGTATAAGGGAGTACTAAGGCAGAATTAATGCAGAGGAGAGTCTTCCCTAGACACTGAGGAGTTTGGCTGCTGCTGGGGGGTGGATGTCACAATGCAGCGAGCTTTCCAACACCCCCAAAAGACACTGTGGCAGCAGCCTCACCCAGAGATGTGCTGGGAGCCTGGGTCTGCTTCTCCCAGCCCACAGCAGTCATTTCACACACTCACTGGGGTGAAACAGGCCAAAGGCTAAGGTAAAGGTAGAACAGTTTTTGGTATGTCTTCCATTTTTATTCCAACTTGCACAGTTGAAGAAGCCCAGTTGCTTCCCCAGTTACAAGGGGGGCGACTCAACAGCTAACAAGATGTCTTCTCTCTCAGTTGTCCAACTCTATCCAGCAGAGCTGAGATGCTCTGATGGCTCCTAGCACTGGGGATCAATTCAAACACCAAATGCAGCCAGGAACCACAAAGAAAGTCTGGGGACTGACAGCAATGTTCACTATTAACCCTGTTAACAGCTAGAGTGGACAGGCTTGTAATTAGAGAACGCAAGAGAGCTAAAAAAATCTGGTTTATTTTCAAATCACAGTGAAAAACCCCCTCACTTCTGGCCCTGAGCTCCTCCCTTCATGCACAACAAACTCTTCCCCACAACAGCATGCAGCAAGACACAGCAGTGCCATGTACACATGCAAGAGAGCACAATTATATTGTATATACTCAGTTCTGAATGACTCCCACTGGCTGCAGGGCTACTCAGTTCATTTCCCATTGCATTTGTGTATGGAATATGCATTTGCATTACCCATGAATGCCCATGCACATTGCAAAGAAGTAAGTCAAGCCAAGTGCAATGGTTCTGAGAGGCAAATATTTTCTGTTTGTTGTTTGGGGTTTATTTGTTTGGTCAGTTTTTATCTGGCTTTTGTTGTTTTTGTTTTGTTTTTGTTTGGGTTTTTTTGTTTGTTTTGAGTTTGCTTTTTTTGGTTGGTGGGTTGGTTTTGCTTTTTTTGGTGGTTGGGGTGGGTTTTTTTTGTTTGTTTTGGGGTTTTTTTGTTTGGTTGGGTGTTTTTGGTTTTTTTGGTTGTTTTTTTTTCTTTTTCTACATTCAGGGGACTGAAGAAACACAGTGTTAAAAAAAACCCAAAAGGCATCCCAGCAGAATCCAAGTACAAGGGCACATGGGAAAGCAGCCAGTGGGGTGGGAAACCTCTAGCAGCAAATGTTAAAAAGGATAAAAACCTGATGCTGTTGTAAGGGGTGAAAAAGGAAGCAAGATGAAAGCTCTGAAGGATGGGCAGCCACACACAGCACTGGCTGAGGAAAGGAGGGGGCAGTTAACCACACAAACATGGTTTGAAAAGGTTAAATTCCAGTAAAGCAGGTAACAGGTGACCAGGGCTTTAAAACAGAGTATATGAGCAAAAGACAGGCCCGAGACATTACAAAGGAAGCTAAGCCACTGTGTTGCTAACCTGGGTGTGAGATGAGCAGCACAATACACTCTCTTCTGTCTATATTTAAAGTACAAATTCTGGCTATTCCAGCTCATGAAACACTGGACTTTCTTGACCTTTACCAGCCTGTGCCTGCTGGTGAGTGCCATGATAAAAAGCAGCTAAAAGCTGCTCCCCTGGATGGTCAGGATGATGCCAGCACATGGCAGATGCCAAGCACTTTACCAGGATATAGCTAAGGAACAGCTAGGGCTGTTTTAGAGAACTGATACAGCAGAGGCCACTGCTTCAGGCATGACAAAGCCTCCCTGGAAAAGAAAAAGGAGCTGTAAAAAGCAGGAGACTCCAACAGGGATTTCTTTCTCTTACAAAACTGCTAACCACAGTAAGGTACAAACAGCAGGGCTTCTACCAGGGCTTCCAAACAAAAGCTGTGATTTTGTCTTACTTGCTAATGCATTGCTTGGTCTGCTTCTTTAACTCCTGCATGATGCTTAGGCTGCTGTTACACCCACAGCCCTGAACAGAGTGTTGAGTGGAAGCTTGCAGCAAGCCCCAGCTTTGCCAGCTTCAAGAGCATGGCAAGTTTTTCAAAGTAAAATCTGAAAATACCCAAATGTTTTCAGTTGGACAGAAGACTGCAGAGCAGGGGCCAGTACTTTAATAATGGTCTTATTCAGTTTGACAAAAATATCTGGCAAAGAGACACTATTTGTGATTTGTAAACAAATATCCCAACATTTTATAGCTGTTGCATTTCTTTCAGAGAAAACAGAGAGAAAATCACTCCTACTGACATACCATTTATGCAGGTAAGCATTACAAAGCTGTAAAAAGAATCATTTTAAAGACACGAGATGTTAAATGTGTTTGTTGTGACTGCTTAGCCTCTGCTGTCACAGAGCTGTTCCATCTCAAAGATGCTGGAATGTCCATCAGGTGCCTGAGGTAACACAGACTGAGATGATGTAAAATGTCACATGTCAAACTGGTGACCAGGGGAACAGTCAGGTAATGCGAGTGTATATCACAACACTTCTAGATCAGGTAAAAGTGTAAGCCAGTGTTTATTCACACCAGATAAACTGTAAAAAAGAAATGCAACAGGCCGGAGTTGTCCCTTCTACAGCTATGACCAGGAGTGGGGTTCCTCTCTCCTTTCACTTTCACAGCAAAGGATTTATGGTACTGTGTAAAAGCAGAAGCTGTACAAACACAGTTCCTGGGGGTGGAGCACATGCCTTGGCTCTCACTCCAGTCTGCAAGACAGCTGTGCTACTGGGAAATGTGAGTGGAAATACCTGAGCTGCTGAAGGGTATACACAGAGGAACTGCAGAAGCAATTACTCCAGAACAGTTAGCACTGCTAACTGAGTAACCAACCTCTTAGGATCTGACAGCTTAAGTCTCTGCTCAGAGTAATTTCAACTTCTACAACAACAAAGCAGGTCTTCAGGAGGACAGGAAGCATCTAATGGTAATCCCAGGAAACCTTGCTGAGGATGTGTAACATTCTGAAGGGACAGGCCAATGTGATGACACCTTGTCAAAGCTCTCCCATGTGAAACAACACCCAGATCAAAAAGAAATTATGGACTATTAAACAGAACAGGGAACAGCAGAACAATTAACAAGGCATTTGATGGCCTTAGTGATCTGGTGTTGTGTTTGTGGAGAGGGACTGCAGAGTTCTGATGGTGAACTGCTCTTCCAAGAGACAGGTACTGGGACTAGAAGGCAGATAATCAACTGACAAAAAAAGAAGGGGATGTACAAAGAGAACAAACATACATTCATTTAGGAAAAAAAATACAGATGTTGAGAAAGTCAACTAACAAAAGCTCTGAGGGTCCTAAAGAGAAAGTAGCTTTTAACTGACTACACTAACATTTCAGGAGCCACAGCAGTAAAGTTATTGGACCCACTTATTCTTTGTGCAATTGAAGCATGAGGACATGAGGGCACCAAAGCATTTTTCATACCAGCAGTCCTCACACTCATGGCATTCTCCCCATCCTGCACCCTCACCCCAACTCTTGTGGGAAAACTTCCAAGAAGTTTTATGAGGAGAATAACAAAGGGCAAGAGGGTCTTTCCTTTTCCTGATGGTGAGATCTCTGAAGCATGGAACTAAATATACACAAATACCTGCAGGCCAGGAACAAGCCTCTTGCCAGTCTTCTCTTGGGAACAGCAACAAATCAAACATCTAATGCCCCTTGATATCTAGTACTCCTCTGCACCATAAAATCTAGTAATTTCCTCGAACACCTACTTAAAATAACTTCTTAAGTGCTCTGCATCCATTATCTTGAAAGGCAGAACTGTTGCCAAATCATCTACTAGGAAATAAATACACCTTTTCACTCTTAGCAGTACCCACTGGATATCTAAAGCATCTACCTTACTACTGCAGGTGAAATTCTGGTAAAATTTACATTACAACAACTTACATTACAATTACAACTACATTACAACATCTGTATCACACAGGGTGTCCTGGTTTGAGTGAGAACAGAACTAATTCTGATCAGTGCTCTGACTTTCCAGCTCAGCTGTTCACTCCCTGCCCTGTCTGCAGTCAGCAGCCTGTTCTCCCAGTGTCTGCTGCTGGCAGTGAGAACACCCCATGGGCAGTCAGGACCAAGGATGGGGGTGCAGACCAAGGCCCCTGCTGGGGCTTGAGCTCCACACTGGGGGTGCAGAAGGTAAAAGGCACCTGCAGGGAGGAGGGGACAGGACAGGTGACCCCAAACTGACCAGCAAGGGATTCCACTCTCCCAGAGCCTGCTCCACAGCATCAGTGGTGACAGTGATGTAATTACCATTGGGGGGCTGGGTTCAATACTGGTTTTGTACATATCTGTATATATTCCTTTTTTGTTATTTTCCTTTTCATTAAAGCTGTTCTCCTTCCCTAATGGATCAGTCTCCCTCATTCCCTTTCTCTGCCCCTGTGGGGAGAGAGGGGGGTTGACAGAGAGTGTCTGTTACAGGTTTAAGGGGTCACCCTGACCCTAACCCAAGACATAGGCTTATACTATTCAAAAGGTTTCTACTTGTTGTAAAATACCAACTAAGATCTAAACCAGAAAGAGGAAAAGAAGAAAAAAACACCTTTATTTCAGTCTAATTTGCTGAATATACACAAAGGTAACTAGAAGGCACTTTCTTTTAAGTTAGTACTTCACTTTTCTCCTCTGACTCTTTAAGAGGAGATAAGTTCTGTTTAAATACAAGAATACGTACTGAAATTCAAATAAAAAGGGAAGGGGGAACAGTTTTGAGCTCCCAGTAGTCATCACCTTTTTTTTTTTTTAGGTTAATTGCATTTCAACTTGTTGATATGTTCCCAACTCAAAAAAAAAAAGAAAAAAAAAATCAAATAAAACAGATTTTTAAACAGATTATCTGCAAAAGCAGCCTGAGTTAGGGCTATATATTTGACAGGAAAATAATACATGTTTTGCTGTTCACTGGCTCTGAGATTTGCTGCTGCACAGAGGAAATAGAGTGCCTTTGACAGTGTGACCTTGGAGTAGTAAAGCATACAAGTTGAGGTCAATCTGTATGGGAAGGTTAACCAGCAGTTTCCCAGGTTTCAGCCACCACTTTGATGTGGAGCACTCAAACAATTCTAAGGCTAATTTTCTCAAGTCTGTGGCATACATTTATCTCAAGAACATACAAATGGCTCAGTGCACACACAAGGAACTGTGTGGCCTTCAGCAGGGCTCCTAGGTCAGCCACTGAAGCTTCCCCTCTTGCATCATGGGAATGGGCTTGGAGGGTGAGAGTGGGAGAGGAAAGCAGCACTTGCAAGGGGGTAATACAGTGGAAAAGGTGCTGCTGGGAACTCTGTGCCTTCCAACACATCTCCTTTGGGGCTCTAAGCCACGTTAGCTTCTTCTGTGGGTGCAGCAGAGCAGAGAAGCCTTTCCACCCTGTTGGACCCGATGAGCTGGGCCCAGGAGCAGGCAGATGCCAGATGCCCCAAGCAGGCAGCAAACCAGAAGAGAGATGCTAGAGTAGGTCTACCAACGTTCAGCTTGAAGGCACTGCAAGGGGAAACCACGAGGCAAGTGCCAAACTTTGTTTGCATTAGAATGTGTTTTGATTCTGAGCTTTCTGACCCTGCCCTGAGCAGGGTTATCAGCACAGCAGAGGGTTCCAGACCTCCCTAAAATGTTTCTGGGACAAAAGGGACATCATATGGGATATCGGAGGAACAAAAATACCTTAGCACTGCTTTCCTTAAGAAGCACCTTAAAAGTAAGTTTTCAGAGCTACTTGATGTGAAGGGAATGACTCCAGTGCAATCTCAGCAGCAGGTAGCAAGAGAAGATGAAACATTTGCACTTAGTGGTTTCCTATGTGCTGGCCTTAGGAAGGTTTTGCTGTTCCTCTCTTACAGACCTTCACGTTGGAAACCCCCAAGAAAATAAGTTCTGTGTAAACCAATTATTTACCTCCTCTGCTTCTGGTAATAATTTAAGAAATTCATGCAGCAGTTCAGAACCATAGGCCTCACTTCTTCCATGATAAATATCTTCAACGATGGATTCAGCAGACCTGGAAAAAAACAATGGAACATACACATTTCTAACACTTGTAGAGTGAATAATTACACAAATTGGAAAAAAAAAAAACACAAACCACCAACCCCTAAGTGGGCTACTCAAAGGAATTATCACGAGGATATGTATCAGTGTCCACAGCAGCATTGTTTAACACTATTTACAGTGATGCCTTAACTGAAGGGCAACATTAGCAGTGAATAAAGACAGCATGGAACCAGCTTGCTCTTTAAAAAAAAAATAATAAAAGCTCACCTTACCCCTTTATTAATTTTTAATAAAGAAAAGAAGCCAAGGGAAAGCAGCTCTCACACAGTATTACATGAGAGATAAGGGCTTTCCTTAACTCTACCTGAAAACTCCAATTGGTTCACAACAGCAAACTAAATGCTCAGTGCTAAGTTATAATGGCACTCAGAACTAAACATAGTAGAAAACAAACTATGAAATGGAGTTACTTCTAACAAACCCATGTGAAACTGTTAACTGCACAAGCAACCAAGCACCATACACCATATATTTGATAAGAACTACCAGGAATTTCAAACATCTGTAGATTACACTAGTCGCATGGAAAATCACATCTTACTTTTTGAATTGTTTGAGAAATATCCCAATATTCATACTTCTTTTTGCATCCAAAATGGAAACCTGAGAGAGAAAGCAAGAGATTAATTTACCAATACTAAGAAAATAGCATATGATACAGACAGAATTTCTTCAATTGCTACAGATAATTGCTGTAGTTGCCACCAAATCACAGGACAAATAAATACAGTCACTTCTTATCAACAAATGTCATATATCACAGAGCTAGTTTTTACCAGGCAAATACACAGCATACCTACAACCCCTTTTTCCAAGAGAAACTAAAAAAAACAAACCCACAGCAACACTCCTAGAAGGAAGGACTCAAGATAAAATCTCCTTCATTACAAAGTAAAACAATTATTGCCTGTTTCATAGCACTGCACCTCCAAAATGCTGCTTATCAAGTCATGTGGCATGTGGCATTCAGAGGCCCCAGTTAGTGAGCATCACACTTCAAAACACACCAATTTCAGAGGTGTTTAACCAATGTGAGGACAGGTTTTCCAAGCAGAGGTCAGTGTGCACTCTTGATCTCATTCACACAAACTAACAGCCATGCTGAGCCACAGAAAGGTCAAGTAAGTCCATCCTGAATCCAAACCTGACACAGGTGATGCTCAAATCTGTTTGCTTTATCTAGCAGCAACAGAAACCATAATAAGACCCCTCTACTTCAAAATAGAAAGTTGATTTGCTATATTGTCTTATGTGTACAATTCTGGAGATTAAGCAGAAGGGAAAAATAACATTTTTCCCCAGTTGAAAATGGACACGATTTTCAGTAAAAGCATTAATTCTTTTTATTTTAGCTTCCTGTCACAGCATAAAAGTTCAAACCTGAGATGCTTGCCCTGATTTAGCAAATCACATCCTTAAGGTTAAAATTTTACCACAGATATTTTGGTGATAACAGCTACAAAAGTCAAGAGACTCAAGAGGACAAGAGAATTGTTCATGTTAACAGCACCACCCAACTGCTACAACAGAGCAACTTGGTACACACAGATGTTCAGGACTCACATGGTGTTTGAGGTGTGGAAAACTGGAAAGGTATCTTGACCTCTGTGCCACTGCAGGAGCTAGAAATACATCTATAAATGCAATGCTGGTATTGTCACAAACTGAGAGCCTGCAGCCATCTGGTGACAGTGAAAACCCAGGTAAGATTGATGAGCTGTCTTCAACAGCATCCTCAGCTGGTGGGAAGAGTGCCTCAAATTAACAAGTTTTCTGAAATTTTGAATTTCCTCTCCTCTGAAACCAGCAAAGAGTAGAAAACATGGGAAATATCAGCATATTGGTTTGAATTAGATGACAGCTAACCTGCAGCCCTTCAGTTTCAGCATGTGCAAAGAGGCCAGATTGTGGTGAATTCTCCTGTTATCTTAGGAGTTGAGAGGCCCCCAACAGATCATTAGGGAAAGCCTTTAACATAGGACAGGCTCAACTCTCTATCCCCCTGCAGTATCTAATCTTTTTCAAATATTTTACGGCAGGGACCTCTCACTGACCTCTCAAACTGAAGCTCCAAGCTCCAGTTACTGCCTGTAACCTTTGCTATAGCTATGCAAGCTTTGCCTAGACAGCTTTGCCATCATGATTTAGCTTTTGGTTTGTTGTTTCCTTTTTAAAGCACATTCACAGTTAACCTTCTGTAGCTGTTCTTTTCAGTCACAGTCTGTAAGTGTAACAGTAAGACTGCCCATCAGCTGGGTAAACCTTTGGCACAACTCAGATTTACAGGACAGCCTCAAATAAAAGTAGATTTATTTTTTTTTAGCATCTTCCCTTAAAGAAAAACAACAGATGGCAACATCTACAGCTGCATTTGTCCTACCAACACAACATTAAGATGGCATGGATCTTCTTAAGTACAAGGATCTGAGTGAGACACACTTCCTGCTCAGTAGATGACTGGACTCTATTTTTCCTCTGATTCCTTGTTGAAGCACACAGTAAAAACACATGGCTCAGTTTCAGGCACTCTTTGCTTGGTGTCCCCTTCAAGATTATCAGAAGTGTTTGCTGAAGCTGTTACTACTTAACCACTTCCATGGAGTTTCCAGATGGGAGGTGAAAAAGGGGACCTGGCAGTTTCTCCATCAGCACAAGTTCCTACTCCAATGTGGAATCTTCCATCCCACAGTCAACTGCACATGAGATTCACACTCAGCCTTCACATCTGTTCACAATGGCTACTCTTCTTCTGCTCTCACACTTCTTGGCTCAAAAAGTCACACAGGACTTAGTTAAGAACTGAAAAGACTCCTACACACTGGAATTTTCTATATCAAAGAAAATACTCATATGGTTTCTTATGATTTACTTTAGATAAATTCAGAAGAGCTTTCTCCATTTTCATCTTCTTCAACTCTCCTGTCAGAGAAAACTATTACATTTTTATTTATCCTTCTCTGGAAATACTGGAATTCCCTCAGATACTTTGCACCATCTCAACACCTTCACTTTGCCACCTCTCCTTCCCAAACAGTACAATCTTTACAGGAAGGCCAAATGATTCACTCATCAATCTGCTTCTCATCACCACAGCATTGAACCCAACCTATTTCTGAAACCCACAGCAGCCACATATCATGGGGGGGTAATAACAGCATCAATTTGACAAATGATAATCCACTAGCAAAATATCCACTCTTTTGGATGTGTTGAGGGAATGGGGAAATGAGTTTGAGTAGCATGAAGCTGTGCTGATGGTAAAAGGAAATCCACTGCTGCACTATGACACAAATTTGCAAGCAATACAGAAGATTGAGAGCAGTGTTCTGGGGACACAGAAAGCCCCACAGCAATACTGACTTTGTAGTGACTGAAGAAATGCAACAGGAGTTTCTTGACATGAGATTGCCAATTGAGGAACAGGAACTGAGAATATATTTATGATAGATGAGAGAGAGCAAAACACTGAATGTATTCTTGGGATTTGAGTTTACAAATTCCAGCAAGCCTGGAGCAGCCTGGTGACACAGGCTTGGAGGGAAAGAAAGATAAAAACAGCTCCCTGCTTCACCTTCCACTTGGCTTTACAGCACACCAGCCAGCAGTTGGGAGTTTGAAACACTGGTCTCTGAGCCAGATGCACTGCCTGGAGTAGCTGAGGAGAGGTGCATCTCCAGAGTGTGGCAGAATGAGCCTAGCAGCTTGCCAGGCTCTCCTGCTCCAGGTCATCCTCCTGGGTCACGTTCCTAGCCTGCTCTTCCCCTCAGGCAGGGACTGCTACTCATCCCTTTGCTTTTCTGCTGTGTTAGTCCTCTGCTGGATTAACCCAGTGAATCAGCTCTCAAGAAGGTGGAATGAGCACCTGAGCCAGCACAAGGAAAAGGCATGGCTAGGAGAGACAAGCAAACAGCATCCTGTTTGCCCCTTCATCTTCCTGCTCTCTCCTCCTCTTCTTGCCTCTTGCACAGGCTCTGGAATTCACTCCAGCCTTCCATGAGCCATCAAAACTCACTAACACAGCAGAAATCTATTTAACAGCATTCTGCTGAGCTACTTACTTAAATCTGTTTACAGAGGGTGCAATGTCTGCCAGAGCCAGCACACAGGTGAAGGGAGGTGAGGGACAGAAGCAGAGGGACAGCTCAAAGGAGAAAGCAAGAGCAGTACCCTTAGGTACCAAGCTGTGCTGTACCCCCCACTACCAGGCCACCTCTAGCCCAAGTGACAGCATGCTGGGCCATACTGACACTGCTGAAGGACAGGGAAAGTAAACTGGTGTGTAAACTCACCTCTACACCCCCTATTTTTCTCAAATCACATGAAACCACAAAGCAAATTAAGCCTTTAGTCAAGGAAACATGTTAATTAATCTCCTAAGGGTTTGGTGAGGGATTGTTTCCTACAAAAAAGGAAAGCATTTGCTGTAGTATTCACACCTCAAAAGGGACTCTGTTATAATGATGATATTTAGTGCTAAGCCTTCAGGACTGGGATTCAATAACCTGAGCTGGGCATCTAAATTCCCTATATAGATCACTGGCAAGTGACAAATTCAGAGGACGTGCAGTAAGCTCCTGCATGAAGGGAGAGCCTTTTCCAAAGCCGCTCATAATTTCAACATCAACAGCAATCTCAGGAGAAGTTATGAAACCCCTGTCTCAACCAGAGTCTCTGGGGGGGTGCTGCCCTCAACACCAGCTGAAGAGCTGCTCTTCACCCCTTCCACTGAAGCTCTGCCACTGCCCCGAGGAAGGATGCTCAGCCAAAAGAGCAGACTCTGGCCAGGCACTTCTGGAGAGCACCATGGACACGTGCTGGGTTCTTCTGGATTTGGATCTAATGGTACTTGGATTTATGTGCTTGAATTTTGACAATTTGCCATACCACACCAACTAGACTCATTCCACTATGTAAACTCCCAAGAATGTTTTACACTGCTGGACCATAAAGCAGTTTCTAAAATCAACTGCAGTTTATGCAAAAGGAGTAGAGGATCTGAAACACAAAATGTCTTGTCTGCCTTCTCCTGCCAGCCCAGCAACACAGCCAGGAACAGAACCACAGCTCCCTCAGCCCCATGTTAATGAATCTTCCAAAAGTCACCCCCAGCCTGCCCCTGACTCCTTGCAACCTGAATACAGTGAGCTGAGCATGTCCATCACACCTTCAGATCCCTGAGCAGCAGCTGACAGCACTGCTGGAAATTCCAACTGCTGCCCATGCCTCAGACACCCAGAGTCTGTTGAGTGATGTCCATAGTAATGTTAAGCACGTGAGCTGTTGCCTGTCTGTGCTTCCTCACTCCCAATAACACACAGCTCTTGGGGATTATCTGCTTGCTAAGCAGCTACTAATGCAAAGTCCATTAACACCCAAGGAGCTGCTCGTGGCTGGCTGACACACTGCTGGACAAAGCTTAGCAATGGAGCTCAACATTCTGTCACCTAAGCAGCAGAACTCAGAAGGGATCCTGTTGCCTCACTGCCTGCC
Source organism: Ceyx cyanopectus (assembly GCA_013401355.1). Lineage (NCBI taxonomy): Eukaryota > Metazoa > Chordata > Aves > Coraciiformes > Alcedinidae > Ceyx > Ceyx cyanopectus. The sequence continues at coordinate 17,872 of VYZU01081033.1, read as the reverse complement.
CTGTGAAAGGCACAGTGGGAGCTGCAAACCAGGGTGGGCAGGCATCAGCAGCAGAGATCACAGAATGCTCAGGGTTGGAAGGGACCTTAAAGATCATCAAGTTCCAACCCCCCTGCCATGGCAGGGACACCTCCCACTGGAGCAGGTTGCTCAGAGCCCCATCCAGCCTGGCCTTAAAATCTCCCAAGGATGGGGCTTCCAGCACCTCTCTGGGCGCCTTGTGCCAGTGTCTCAGCACCCTCATGGGCAAGAAATTCTTCCTCATGTCTGATTTGAATCAACTCATCTCTAGTTTGAATCCATTCCCTCCAGTCCTGTCATGTCCTGACAGCCTGAAAAGTCCCTCCCTGGCTTTCTTGTAGATGCCTTGGACCACTGAATCAGCTCCAGACAGATGCACAAAAACACTAACTAGTAGCAAGGCAGGTTTTCATTTCCAAGGAGCTGTATCTTTGTTTTGTGGGCCTGTAATATTAATCTCTAACCCTCCCAGGGTGCCCGAGTTTCAAGCTGTGCAGGAAACTGTGAGAGTTCTGGAGTACATTCAGCTGATTGAAGCTGTAACCACCGTGCCCTAACTAAAGCTTCAGCACACAGCAATCCTGCTGGGGTTGTGTACATCTCTATGTGCAGTGCAGGAAGTCCACTCACTGCAATTGTGATTCAAAGCAGAGCATCCCTGAGAGCAGTGTAGAGGTTAATGACTACCTCTGATGATGGCCCCAATTAACTCCTTCCCCACATCAGGGTCGCAGAGTCTGTGATGCCCAAGCTTGTTTTAAACCTCTTATTTCAGTCTATGTGTAACATGCACACTATTCAGTACAGTGGTTTCTCACCTCATCTCTGCTGATCTTACTTTGACATCAGAATCCTGCAAGGTACCATCAACTTCTAGTCCCTATTTTCTCACCCAAAACCAATACTTTGTTAATCTCTTCACCCTATGCCCTCTGTGTTTTGTTTACAGGCTAACATCTACGTAGACACACACCAGTGATTAGATCTGCATTTCAACCCTCCAATTACTTCACAGAAAGATCACTTGAGACAATTGAATTCAGGCTTCACAAAGAGGCTGCCTATAAATCAGGACTTAAGAACGAGAAAAGCTACTTATCAGTTCACCAGAGGGTGTCTGAAGCTGAAAATGCTTCGTATATACTTTCTTACCACCACAACAGAAATCAGGAACAATCTTCAGACAACCCTGCAAGGTTATTTTAGTGCTTTTTTAGAAAAAAAACCACTGTAGCTGAAATAAAATTTTTCACTAGCAGGAAAGCAAGGTTTATGAAAGTTGAAACTTTAAAATTACCTCAATTAAACAACAAATTCCCATAATCACTATATTGTTTTATTTCCTCAATGTCATACTAGTACTTCCCTTCCTGATGTCTCTAGGACATGAAGGACATATACAGCACTAACACTTGAAACAGGATTATCTTCCCTCCCCTCTGGCTCATGTTTGCACATAGAACATTTTGTTTGCTCAACAGATGCAGTGGAGAAAAGTTCTGCTACACCTGTATTTCACCCTGAAAATTCAAGGGCTATCCAATGTGAGTAAACACAGATGCCTTCAGCTCCCTCCACTGACTTGTGTTGACTTTAACAGGTCATCAAATCACAGCACTTACCAAGTTAAAATAATAAACCACCAGCAGCACTTTGATAAACATGCCACTAAAACAAAGGCTTTATCCTCCCTGTTGTTCCCCTCTCCTTCAAATCAAGATACACTTGCCATGAGAGTGAAACACGAGAAAGAGATGAAGGTGAGTCAGCATTCACACCAGTTCCTACAGCATCATGTAAAAGAGATTTTTCTTTCAATTCTTACCTCCTCTTTAGTCTCTTTAAATGAGGACTTCAAAGATCGACCTCGGGGATCCTGGGTCTTGGTTTCCTCCTGCTGCCCAAACAGTTCCTCGATGGTTTTGGTGTCAATCTGGTACTGGGGCCTTGCAGCAATGGTCCAGATGTTGGTTTTCCCACGGACTTGTTCTTCGGGGATAGTTTTCCAGAAAAAGCTCCTCATCCTTTTTTTTTTGCCATGGTTGTCGTGCCCATTGACCAGCTGTGGAGGGGTGTTTGGGCCAGGCAGGGGGGGAGGGGGTGGGGGTGGCAGCCCTGGGGGTGGTGGAGGGGCTGGGGGTGCCCCTGCCAGGGCACACAGAGGAGGGGGAGGTGGAAGCTGAGGTGCTGCGGCTGGATCCTCGCTCATTAATCCCGTGGCAACTGGAATGGCCCCATTTTCTTTGTCATTGACCAAGGAGAGACAATTCATAACATGCATTTTCTGGCCTCTCCAAAGAGGAGAGAGTTACTTCCTTGGGTCAGTCTGAAGCATGGAACAGAGTGCAGCAGCAACTGATCCCCCGTGCTCTCAAACCCTAGGCTGCCAGCAGCAGAGGGGCCTGCACCATCTTCTCCACCTACAACAAACAACAACAGGGATCAGAGAGGTTGGACAGTGTCCCTCCCACTGAAAAGACACTCAAATTATGGTTTAACAGCCATCAGATTTTGAATCCAGAAGGGAAACTCAGAGAATCAAAAGTCTTTCCCAGGGTAACTATACAATTTCTCCTCAGCAGGATTTCAAATAGCACTGGCTATCTTGATTTCAAGACCATATACAGAAATAAGTTAACCTCTCACATCACCCACAGTAGGTAATGAAACTACCCATTCAGTGAAGTCTTGTGAGGGGATTCTGCCCCTCTGCTCTGGGCAGACCTCCCCTGGAGCCCTGTGTCCAGCTCTGGAGCCCTCAGCACAGGAGGGACATGGAGCTGCTGGAGCAGGGCCAGAGGAGGCCACAGAGATGCTCAGGGGGCTGGAACAGCTCTGCTGTGGGGACAGGCTGAGGGAGCTGGGGTTGTTCAGCCTGGAGAAGAGAAGGCTCTGGGGAGACCTTAGAGCACCTGCCAGTGCCTGAAGGGAGCTTCTAAAAAGCCTGGAGAGGGGCTGTTTGCAAAGGCCTGCAGGGAAAGGCCAAGGGGCAATGGTTTGAAATGAGCAAGGAGTGGATGGAGATGAGAACTAAGGCAGAAGTTCTTTCCCAGCAGAGTGGTGGGCACTGGCACAGGTTGCCCAGGGAGGTGGTGGAGGCCCCATCCCTGGAGACATCCCAGGTGGGGTTGAGGAGGCTCTGAGCACCCTACTCTAGCTGAGATGTCCCTGCTCTCAGCAGGGTTGGACTGGATGAGCTCTGGAGCTCCCTTCCAACCCAGACATTGCTAGGATTTTATGATTATCAAAACAAATATTATTCCACTCCTTAGATTTTTTTTTAAAGGTGACTATACACAGAAAAATATAAGTACTAACTATGGTACTGGATTAACTGGATCAAACAGACCCTGCTTGAATCCTTTTAATTCATGGCTTAAATCCAAGCCACATTAAAATAATGAACAATATGTCAGGAATTTAACAATCTAGCCTAATGTACTACTTTTTTTTGCCTTCTTATTTTTGCACACAGCTGTCAATAAGGGAAAAACGCCACACAGTCCCTAAATCCTCTATGTTCATTGAGCACAATCTTACAGTATTTGCATTTTACCATTACTGGTCTGATTACACTACCTCACAAAATGCACTAAGAAAAAAAAAGCTGAAGTTTGATTGAACTGCCCCTTAAATCAGTATCTGGGTTAACACAGTTCAAGAAGAGGAGAGAGAGTGGACAAGGAGATGACAGCATCCTAAGCACTGTACAGAAGCAAAGCTTTAAATATTTAGGAAAGCTTTTACACTTAGATTACCTCATGAAGTAGCTTAAGAGAAGCTGCAATAGTTTTGCACACTTTTTCATTTACTATCACCTACTAAATGAAGATTACTGGCAGCAAACCTTCAAGTAAAAGCATGACTTCCACAAAAAGCACAGTTTTGACAAGCCAGATCTAATAAAACAGGTTTACTTCCTAAGTCAAGGAGAAAACCAGTTAAGGTGTTTCAAATACAGACCAATGAAGACCCAAGGTTCTATGCAAATTATCTCCAAAAAATTTCGGTAATTAAAAAAAATAAACCAAAGATACCACACCATACAAATTAAGAGAGAAGAAAGACAGCCTCTGAGCAAAAGTCAGTCACAGGAAAGCTCAAGAGAAAAAGCTGAAGTAATGGACTGGCACATGAACAATATCACGTCAGAAATTTGGTACTGATTCACCTGTATGCCTCCAGCACAGCTCACACAGAGCTAATGGCAAAGCAGATCAATTTGGTATTGTACAACAGTGAAATCCTTCACTATTGAAGGATTGATTTCACTCTTGAAAAATAGTGAAAAATCCTTCACTATTTTTGCCAGAGATCCATCATCGGAGTGTACATGATCAAACAAAGCCAAGTCACAGAAACAAGCCTTAGGGCAAATTCTCTCTTGGTCTGCAAGGTCCAAGGTCTCAGCTGCTCACAGCTTCACTGAAGTGGATGGAAACCAACCCAAAATAACCCACTGTACTTTTTCTTCTCAGGCAGCAACAAACTCCTCTTCCCTGCTTCACATTTTCTCATACCTACGTTATCAAGGTGCTCGCAAGAGTAGAAAACATCTAGAAAGACTTGGATGCGGTTTAAGTAATAGGAATGATGGAAAATATTTTAATGGCAGGTTAAAAAGGGGAAGAGCTACAAAGAAAAGTGGATCAGGACAGAGAGTTTTAAATTCAAGTCAGCATTAATACCCAGTTACTATTACAGAGCTCTGTATGTTCATGCCTCTCCTCCCAAGTTCATGATCAGAGAGGCAGAGAGGCATAAAAAAGCAGGTGCAAGGTGGTGGTGGAAAGAGATTAACTGCTCAAAGCAATTAAGTGCTGCATTAATTTAAAGAAATACTCAACTAGAGGAAAATCTTTTCCTCCCTGCTTCTCATTTAAAAATGGAAAATGTATTAGCTGGCCTTCCATCATCACAGAGCAGCATTCAGCAGTTATTACTTTCTAACTTGGGTTCTCACAGAGAGAAAAAAAAGAGCCAGACAGGCAGCCAGACCGACCCCACGCCCCGGGCATTGTGCAGGATCCTCATGTTGAGAATTCCAATAGATCTGAACGCTTTAAGAACAAAAATGGGATCAAATCCTAATGAAACAAAGTTGTAGGCAATGAATCATCAGAGTTCCAGAGCTCAGGAGTGGAAAATGACTGAGCTCAGACCTGAGTTAGACAAGGGACACTCCTAGTGAAAGGAGTGGAGAAGGCAAGGGGAAGAAAACATCCCAACCTAGATGTGAAGATAGATAGAACAGGAAAAGCTGTTCCCAAGCCAACAAGCCCTGCACTGCTGGAGATGAGGTAACCAGCTCCCAGAACCAGCAAAGGGGAAGAATCAGCATCTGGAAAGGAGACATGAAGGAAAAGGCAGAGCATGCAGGCTGGCAGCAGCTCTGGCTGCTGGCACATAAGCACCATGCGGGTGACAGGGGTCACCTGCCTGCAAGAGAGTGGCAGGGTCGAGTTACCAGATAGCAGCAGATTGCTCAAAACTCCCTTCTGCTGCCTCTCCGAGGAGACACGCAGACACTCCCCCGGCTCCAGCGTTACCGTGGGGGGAGAGAAGAGAAGAGAAGCTGGGAGGCAGGACAGGCTGTGTGGGTCACTCGCTGGCAGCTGCAGGTGCCTCCCAGCAGGAGCACAAGGAGAGGTGCAGAAGAACACAGCCGACTGTTCTGCTCTGACTGCGAACACGCTACACACACACGCTGCGATGTGGAATAAAACACAAGCACAACTTTAACTCCCGGAGAGCCTCTTCACTCTTTCCGAAGGATTAAAGGGAAAAAAAAAACAACCCAGGGGATTCAACAACATTTAAGATGTCTCAACTACATTTCATTATTGCACGTCATTATCCAAAACAGCCCAAGAAGTGAGAGAACTCAGAAGTCACACCTTCACTGCACGTTTTGTGGCTGTATTTAGCATGAAATAAACGCTTTCTTTCTTTGTTTCATTTAGTGTTTTAGCCAACCTATTCTAACTTGGAAATACATTTCAAAGATACAGGGTGGGGACAACTTTTTCCCCAGGTAAGAAGACAAACACTTGAAAGTAATTTGTTTCTCAAAAAAACACATCACTGAGACGGACAGGGATGATATTTGCATCCACAAATTAACAGGTGAAATGCACCGTGTGCTGAAGGGCATTTCATCATGCATACTGCGAGATATTACTCCCTTTAACTCACTTTGCTGCCCACGTCCCGGTGCCAGGCGTCCTCCAGATTCTCATGAGAACAACGCCGATTTCTGACACCAAAGCCCGACCGCAGCAAAAAGGCAAAGGGAGCGACCAGTCGCTAAGCGCAGATCAAGAAACTGCAAACGCCGCCTCGCCAAAATCTGGGTTACAAAGAACTGGCGGCTCAGGCTGTGGCAGCACCTTCACACTTCAGCCATCCGATAAAACCCCCCCGGCCGCTCCGGCAGCCGGGGTGGGCTGGGAGCCCCGCGGGGCACCCGGCAGCGAGGCGGGCAGCGGGGCCGGGGGTGTCCGGGGCTCCATCCCGCCGGCTCCTCGCTGACCGGCCGCGCACGCCCCGCCGCAGGGAAGGGGGAAGCCCCGGTGGGTAGAGCCCTCACCCGGTCTTACCGTCCCGCCGCTCATCCGCACACGGCGCCTGGCCGCGGTCCCGGTGCCGACGCGCCCGCCACCGGGACCAGCCGAGGGTCCCGCAGAGAGAGAACTCGTGACTCCGAAACGCCCTTCGAGCACCGCCGCAGGCCACGGGGGAGCGCCGAGGGTTCTCCGGACGAAGGTGCGCGGGGCTGAGGCCGCGGTGACGGCGGCTCGGCCGGGCCCGGGCTGCAGCCGCCACCCGCTCACCTCGGGCTGCCGCCGGATCACGGGCACCCTCCGGCGCCCCGCAGCCGCCGCTCCCCAGCGCCCCGCCCCAGCC
>VYZU01081033.1:0-10453 GCA_013401355.1 Ceyx cyanopectus | reverse complement strand
GGGGGGCGCGGGACAGCGCGCAGGCGCGGGCGGGGCCGCGGCAGGTGACAGTGGTTAGCGCGGGGGTCCCGGGGCAGCGCCGCAGCCTCGGCCCGCTCTCACCCCGACAGCCCGACACCCTCCCCCGGCCGAACGCGTGTGCGAGAGGGGAGCGAGCGGCTGCTGCCGCCGCCGCGGAGGTGTGCGCTGGTAACTGCGGTGGGTCTCGGTGTCAGCGAGCTCCTGAGGAGCCGTCTGAGCGCTCTGGGAGCGCGTCTATCGCAGCCACTGCCCCGGAGAGGCGGGACAGCAGCGCTGCTGGCCGTGCGTCCCGGGAGGGGGACGGCAGGGGCTCCCTTCCACGGCCGAAAGCCTTTCGCTCCCGGGCAGCCGTCCGCCTTCGCAAACCCTTCCCCACCACATCCTCACGCCGGCTCAGCTGGGAGCAGGCGGCTGAGCTTTTGAGGCTCTCCCGCCGGGCTGGAAGTCGGTGTCCGAAGCAAAGACGGCGTGAGAGAGCTCCAGAGGAGCTGAAGATGTGCTCAGAGCTCTGGGTTCTGAGCAGCTCAACATGACTCGGGCACATCTGAAAGCCAAAGCCCCATCCGCAGATGGTACAGGATGATCACAGCGTTCTAAAATATTTTGCCAAGAGTTTGGATCGTGTTTCCAAAATGAAACCATTTTCGCGGGAAAAACAGACATGAAGAATTTGACTCCAATAAAAAAATAACCACGGCTGTAAGGAACAAACAGCCCGCGCTTTCCACTTCGCCGGAGGTCAGTGCCGAGGCAGGAGCAGAAGCATCTCTTTTCCCGAGAAAAGAAGGACGGACAGACCTCACCCTCCAGCCTTGCACAGCCGAGCCCAGAGCTGTGTGGAGCACACGGGCGAGAAAACAACTCCTTGGCACGGCCGGGGGTGGGCGGGCAGCAGGAGGAGGAGGAGGACGAAAGCCTGTCTGGGCAGGGCGGGGAGCGACCTGCGCTGCCACCTCTGCGGCCGGGAGGCAAGGGGAGAGCGAGGGAGGGAGGCCGGGTACCAGCATCCTCTGGCCGACAGCTGCTGAGGGGACGCCGCTCAGCCTGGCAGTTCTGCGGCCACAGCTCTGACCTCCGGGGCTGGCGAGTCACTCGATGAAAAGAAATAAATATTATGTCAGACTCTGGCCGTTTATGCTCAGGAGAGTGAAAACAGTTGGGCTGCGGTAAAAGGTAACTCACGCCAAGCATCGCTGCTGGGCAGGGTCGTTGGCGGCCGGGAGGGCGGGATCAGCTCTGAGCCAGCGGGGACATCCCTCCACAGCCCGGGTCATCCCTCCACAGCCCGGGTCAGCCCCCTGGTCGGCGGCGAGGCAGCGCGTTGCCGCTTGGGCACCTGGAGTATTGCATCCAGCTCTGGAGCCCTCAGCACAGGAGGGACATGGAGCTGCTGGAGCAGGGCCAGAGGAGGCCACAGAGATGCTCAGGGNCCCTTGAGGGTGGTGGATCAGTGGCACAGGCTCCCCGGGGAGGTGGTTGAGACCCCATCCCTGGAGCTATTGCAGGTGAGGTTGGCCAAGGCTCTGAGCAGCCTGGGCTAGTTGAGGGTGTCCCTGCTCCCTGCAGGGGGCTGCACTAGATGCCCTTTGGAGGTCCCTTCCAGCCCTAAACATTCTCTGATTCTCTGCTGGAACCAGAGAGCTTTGTTTTCACAGTGCTGCCAGTCGTGAGCATGAGTGTTCGCTCGAGAAGACAGAAAAGAGGCAGCCAAACAAGAGACTTGCATAATGACATTGTGTTTAAACAGAAATAAACCAGAATCTGGACAGGCCAGCAGAGGATTCGGGAGCCAGCCCAGATGTGAAGGGAAACTCTTTCACTTTTTCTTACTCTGTGGGGTTTTTTTACCCATAACTTCTCAAAAACACAGTGTTAGCAAATTAAATTTGGAGCTGATTCCTGCGCCCACCACGACCACCCCAAAAAAACAAAGTGAACGCTCAGCAGGCAAAGATTTTGCCCACATGGCTAAAATTAATCCCACTTACAGCCAACCAAAACCAGGTCTTTAGAAGTATTAAGCAACTTTAATAATAGGTAGATCAAGCAGCCCCACCTATAATAACCAAGAAATGCACCTCCCTAGACCAGATAGCATTTAGATGGGCTGGTATACTATGAAAACAAATCCTAGTCTTAATTTTAAGGTTTCTAGTTAACAAAATGCTCAATACAGTTTTTAAGATAACTACTGCTTTTAGGGCATTACCTTTTTTTTTTTTCTTATGAGAGAAAAAAGCACCTTTTGTAAACACTGCTTTCCTTTAGAGCACAAAAAGCTTCTGATGCTTTAGGCACAACAAGAATTTAATGACTGAACAGATCTAATGGGAACAAAGCAGTTTATACCACTGGAACAAAAGGTGTCATCATCTTAACTCCAAGCCCTCATTTCTACAGTGTTTGGAGAAAGGCAGGAGAGAAAGTTGTGACACTCCAGTTAAAAAAAAAACCCTGTTCTATTTGATTTCAAAAGTAGTTAACCTCTTGAAAAAAACCCCTGCAATTAATTACCACTATCACATAAAGCTAGCATGATACATACACATATGCAAGAAAGACAAATCAAGACTGAACAGGCAACACTAGTTTTTAACATTATTTAACTCTGAAGTGCTTGAATTTACAGCCTTCTGCAGCCTTTAAAAGGCAGCAAGTTGTATAATTATTTTTAATTAGCACAGTAGGACACAGCATTTGTTAAGTACCATTTACTTGGAGCACTGCTGATAGCTGAAGCTTTCCTGGCTGAACCAATGGATTCAAGCTGGCATAAACAGTAATAACAGGGCAAACCCAAACTCAACATTTGTTTCAGGTTTACTTTGTTCTATATCTGATCTCTGCACTTAATTAAGAAATGTTATCATACAGCCAGCCACACTGGTACCCACCTAAGTTCTACCAACTGATTATGCAAGGGAACTCTGGAAAGACACTCTTGGTCTCTTTTTCTGATTCTCCTGGAATATCAAATATTTTAGTTCTTCTAAGTGCTGTTAACATGGGCTTTCAGAAAAAGACAGGACAGTGTATTTGCTCAGAAAAAGATATTTTCACCTACAGCCATTATAAAAAAGCTGAACATAGAATTTGTTGAGCACTAGAACAGTGCAGAAATGCACTGCCAACAGCAGAGAGCACAGAACTGTTGCTGCTTCTGTGCCCTTCTTAAGTTTTTTGGTTAATTTAGAAAGGTGGCTGAAGTGTAAACAGGGATGTTTTTGTGCCAACTGTCTTGGCCAAAGGAAACTTAAAGATTTGCAAACCACAGACTGAGATTTTATGTCCAAGGCCATTGCTCTGCAAGGTTCATATGCTGTTTCTCTGGCAGCACAGGGACTCTCATGGAACAGCAACATACCACGCTGCTTCTCCACCAGTTTTCTGCCCTTCAGACTATTGTCATGATGGCAAAAATGTGTAAACACAGTCCAGCTACAGCACCATTTGGTTTCCACAGAAAACTGTCAGCAGTGAAGAGCATGGCCCCTGGTGGCAGTAGGTGCAGTGAGGTGACTCAGAGTGCTGTCAGACACAACATGCTTCCCATGCACCCTTAGCTGGAACACAGAAACAAACCCACCACCACCTTTCAGTGTGACACAGCCCAGCTGGCAGTAGTTGGATAAGTTTGGGGTGGGGGCCATCAGAAAATATGAAAAGATTAATGGCTAGTTAAAAAAAATCTGTGACTGGTACAACCCCCACGTCATGCACGCAGCCTAGAAAAGATAACCAGGCTGAAAAAAACCAACAAAATGTTCAGATAATTGCAGATGAGGAATGCTAAATAATTATAATACCTTATTATTCTTGTAATATCACCACAAGGAACAAGAGCAGATAAGCAGAGAATACAAACTGAACATGCCTCCTGCTCAGCTCGGGAACAGAGTTGAGAGGAACGTTGAGCTTTCCTTTTATATTACTTTGATAATTTTTTGGAGCAGAGACAGGACAGAGATAAGGTTGCTGGGAAAACCAGTTGACAGAAGATTGAAATCAAACTGTTACTTTAATGATGCTGGAGTTTTACTGTACTCTGCTTGCATAGACCTCTCTTTAAATATATTTTATAACCAGAAAGGTTCTTTGTGAGGGCTTGACCAAGTCTGAAGTATGCCTAAGAAGATTTTTAAGAGTATAAGAGCTGTTTTTAGAATCCAAACAAACAAGTCAGGAGGGCAGATAACTTACAGTATGGTCCCTGAGAAATGAAACAGCTCCCTGGGTCTCTGTTTTGTTAACAGAGGAGCTACAACAGCATATCTGAAATGCCATTAACTGCTTTCAATTCTTCTTGCTGAGAAACTTCACACAACGCTCAAAACACCAGTGTGGAAACTTTCTCAGCCAAGACTCTGCTAAGTAGCTATGGACCTCTCTTCCAAAAAAAAAAAATCCATCCTGGCAAATCCTCCCTTCATAAATGCCAGCATTGCAGCTCTAAGATATTTAGATAGCTTCTTCCTTAGTATCAGAAAGCCTGACAACTGGAATTATTACCCATTAGAAGCCTCAGAAGCATCTCCCTCACATGCTCTCTGGAAGCACAAGTTTCTAAATTTGATTAAAGAGCCAACTTTGAATACAAGACATGAGCTTGAATTATTTCATAAGCATGTTTTTGAATCGGGGCAAAGAAATGACTACAAAAGGCAGTTTAAATACAGAGGCTTTAGTGACTCATGGCTAAACGTGGACTCTTCACTGGGTTAGAAACTGGCTGAGCCCAGAGAATTGTGGAAAATAGAATTAAATCCAGTGGGGGACCTGTCATGAGTGGTGTTCCCCACAGTTCAGTGCTGGGGCCAGCCCTGTTTAACATCTTCATCAATTATTTGGATCAGGGGATCCAGTACACCCTCAGGAATCTTGCAGATGATAGGAGATTAAGGGGGAGTTTTGATCTGCTTGATGGGAGGATGGCTCTGCAGAAAGATCTCAACAGGTTGGATCAATGGGCTGAAGTAAATGGTAGGGGTTTTAATAAGGACAAATGCCAGGTCCTGCACTTGAGCCACAGCCCCCTGCAGTGCTACAGGCTGGGGGAGGAGTGGCTGGAAAGCTGCCTGGCAGAAGAAGACCTGGGGGTGCTGGTGGATGTCCAGCTGAACATGAGCCAGCAGTGTGCCCAGGTGGCCAAGAAGGCACCAGGACCCTGGCCTGGATCAGAAGGGGCCTGGCCAGCAGGAGCAGGGAGGGACTGTGCCCCTGCCCTTTGGGACAGGGTCTAGTGGTCATGGAGGTGTTGGGTAGAAGGTTGCACTTGATGATCTTGGGGGTCTTCTCCAACCTTAACCATTCCATGATCCTCTCTTGTGTCTTTTCTTCCAGGTGAGGAGCCTCTAGCAGGTTGCTATGCACAGGCTTCAGGGGTAGACAATGCCACACGGGTCATTCCTGCATAAGGCCCTTGCAGAATGAAGTGCACTCTGGTACCAAATGCAGCTCCTTCTGGCCAGGGATGATCCTCAGCAGGAGCTGGGTGAATCTGAGAGTGAAACCAGCATCACCTGTTCCATTTGCATCCCTTGCCTCTAGTGTTCTGCAGGCTGATACTTCCAGTGGAGGTTGGAGGTTTCCATTCTTCATCCCTGCTAGAATGCTGCTGCCTGCAATTCCCATCTCCACTGTGCAGAGGCAGCTAACTTCTGCCCTGCATCATCATGCCAGCATCCAGAGACAGTGGAAAGAAACAGCTTTGGGAAAAACCTTCAAGGAAATGTAGAAGTTGAAGTCATCAACTACTTGTACTGAAAGATTTGTTTACCTCTGAGTTGACATTCCAGCTGCACTTGCAGCTTATTCCATCATCCTGAAAGGAAGCAGCATCAGTGTCAGCACCCAGCACTGCCTTAGCAGGGACTCTAGGCAAGGGTGACAACTCACAACAACAACTAAGCTTTCAGCTGCAGAAGCTGAGTTCTTCTCTGACCCATCACAAGCCACGGGAGTTTGACTGCAAACACCTTTAATATGAATACAAAAATTCACATAGCATATACATTCTGGGGAACATAAATGAACTATTACAAGAGATTGACAGAACATAAACAAAGAAGGCTCTGTCAGGCCAAGAATTTAATGAGGAATGATTAAAAAGTTTGATTTACAGTTACATTATGGTTGTGTTAAGCACTGAAAACTTTAAGAATGTCATCTGAAAGGCAATTGAACTTACAGTACATAAATCATACAATCCACACTGCTGTAAATAACATATTTGAATTTAATTTTAAACACAAAGCAACATGAGATGTGCAAACGAGGATGTCAATGTGTTTAATTTAAAACACCTATGGTAAAACTGATGTAGAATTTTACATTGAAAGACTACAGGATTGATGGAGAAATTAAAAAAGTATCCTCCAGGTTACTCCCATTACCTAGGTATGCTTTTCAATTAAACAGAAAAGCCATACTGGCCTGACTTCTTCTCTCAAAAATCACACTTGTCCAGGTCACTAAAGCTTTAACTTGCTAAGAGTACAATGAAACAGCATTTACACAGTCTCCTTAGTGGGAGCTGACAAACCATTATGTGAAAGGGTTCTTGGATTATGTACACGGGTGGAAAATATCTAGAAAAAGGCACATATCTGTGATTTAAGGCTAATAAGGTATTTGTTTCATAAAGCAAGTAAAATTTTAAATGAAATTAGTACATTGCATGGTTGGCCTCACTCAGCAAACCACTTGGTGCAAAGCAAAAACGTGTGCTTAGAAGCCCCAGACTGACAGCAATTCTTGCTTTAGTGTTTTTTGTTTTGGATTTATGATGAAAAGGTACATCTTTTTAAAATGCATTTTCTTCAGTTCCACTAGTCAATGAGCCACCTCCTGCTGCTGCCTTATATGCAGATATTGCATATAGGCCTTATATTATTAATCTGCAAAATACTCTGAACTCTCTCCTTTTTAAAAGTCATATGAAAATTACTAAAGATGTTTTCTATATTCATCTATAAAATACCAGATGTTGGTATAAATCATGTAAATCTCCATGTGGAAATATTCTGACTAGCCACCAAAATGACCAGAAATCACAAACATCATTTGTCAGTGCAAATCTGTAATAGTTTTGTTTCCCCTCCCACCCTCCCCCCAGTTACAGAAATAACCACCAACTTTTACATACAAAAGGAGTGCTCTGTATTTGAAATGACAGAAATTGTTTGGTTACCTTAAAGTCACCCACCTTCCCACCAGAGTCAGTTTTACATTGTTATAAAAGGGGAGGAAAAAAAAGAAAATAAAGCTGTTTGTGCAAGAATTACCACAACAGTCTTTCCAGCCCAATCCTTTATTATCAGCTTTTAAGATTTTAGGTTCACCTTGGGTCCTCTTCTCTGATTCAGTTACTGTTCTTCCAGCCAGGATGGGGCATCTGCTCCAGGAGTTTTCAATTTGATGTGGAATTCTTTAAGTGTCTGTTCAAGCTGCTTTTGATTCCCAGAAAAATATGCTGCAATGGCATTGTGGAACAGAACGAGCTGATTGTGCAATACCTTAACCTGCAAGCAAGGACAGGGACAGGTTAAGAGGAGGAGTTTCCTGCTAACAACATCACAGGACACTTAACATTTTTTTTTGTTTCCACCTTTTTGAGGTGCTCAGACTTCATGCAGGTTTATAAGAGTTTAAAAATACAAAGAGAAAATTCTTCAACAGAAAAATGACTTGGGATTTACATCGAGTACACTTAGCAGCTCTGGATGGATGGAGGAGAAACAATTCCCAGGACAGGGTAATGCTTTCAAATATCAAACACTTGACTACAAATACTCAACTCCTTCTGCAATGACATGTCAAGCCTGTGCTGAGGACACCTACCTGTGTGCCAAATATACCTCCCTGGAACAGCACATGACAAATGCATTATGTAAGTCCAGAGCTCATTGATTTGCCCCCCCTTGCAGACAGCTGCTTTTAACCCAAGTTAAACCAAACTGATGTTCTCTTCCTAGCAATATTTCATGCCCATCTCCTGGAACACAGGATTGTTTACAGCACTTGGTCAAGATCTGGACTGTAACACTGGTGATAAGTGAAACACATGGGTCACAGCAGCAACCAACACCTGGGGAGAGAAGCACAAGAGCAACTGGAGGCATCACTGTTTTTCTGCCCCAGTCTAGTCTACCATGACAAGCTGGAGCACTGATGAAGTCAAAAGAATGGGCATTAGGGAAATATTTACTGAAGGAGTGGTCAGAGCCTGGCACAGGCTGCCCAGGGAGGGGGTTCTACCAGGTTATGGGGCTAACGTGCCCATGCCCCAGTACAGACACTTCACTGTCTTCACTGAAGAAAAGATCTGTTTCCAAACTTATATCAGACATGCTATTACACTGGAAAAGCAGAACAATTACACTACTAAAATATATTATTACATTTCTAGGTAAAAATGACTTGAAGAAAAATGTGGCAGAGATGGGTGTATATAAATGTGTATATAAATGTGGCAGAGATGGATGTATATATAGGTGATCCTGCTCAGGCAGGGGGGTTGGACTAGATGATCTTCTAGGTCCCTTCCAGCCCCTAATATCTGTGATTCTGTGATTCTGTGATATAAAAGTTTCAAAAGAAATTTCAACTTTTATTGCTAAGAGTAGACAGCAATTTATTTGCTTTACTGCCTGGTCTCATTTCACAACAGCAGTGTTGCCCCTAAACTGACAACTATCCAGACCTGAGTATCCTACATAAGTGACAACCTCTCTGAGGAGCCAAATTTTGGTCTAAGCTGCTTTGATAATTGGAAAGGTAAATATATGTCAAAGACTAAGCCTTTTGACTTATTAATGGTGTAAAATGGAATGTTATCCCATTAAAAAGCTCTCAAAGAAAAAACATGAGGTGTGTATGGTTAGAAAGAAGTTCACAGTGCACATCATATATTGAGTCAATGTTCTTTCATTTACCATAGACCACAAAATTAATCCTTAGAGATATTGTAACATTTAAGAGATACAGAATCTAGATGACTACACTTCAAACAAACATTGCTCAGCTTTCCCAGTCATAAAAAGTGGCCTCTGTTTCAGTTTGTGGGGGAATATAGCTGTATAAATACATTTATTTTTTTTTAATCTATAAGAAATGAATCCCCAAAATATTACATCATAAAAGTGGAAAATGTCAGAACAACATTCAGGATTTACTGCAAGTTTATAGAGTAAAAAATGTAGCAGGTACAGTCTCCTGAGCAGATTTTTTTCATCATTGACATGCAAGACTTCAGACAATCCAAGCTAGGAATCCTACACTCACTGTTCTAGTGTATTATTAACATGCTCCAAGAGTTTGACTCATGATGTTTATAGGAACAAATAAAATAAAACAGGGTTAATTAACCCATCCTCCCAGCACAAGCTTAACAAAGTGCTAAATTAGGTCTCAAACTGATAGGGCAGCTTTTAACACTAAGATTCCACAAAGTGCCCTGAAATCTTCTGGGGCTGTTTTACATTCAGTCAGGCCCAGGATGGATACACACACACACACACACACACACGGGGTGTTTTGCAGGGGTTTTTGAGCTACCAGAGCTACCTCACTGCATGAGCTTCTGTTCCCAAGGCTGTGGTTGGTGCACACTCTGTGATCATTATCAAGCTGGTTGCAGAGTTTAAAGGTGTTTCAATTTCTGCTCTTCTCCAGAAGTTGATTGCCAAGTGAATCCAAAAAGTGATGGTGGCATCTTGTTATCTATAGCTTAATTCAGGTAACTTTCAGCTTAAATCTCTAGGAAAAGCCCACTTAGCCAGCCTGACACTGTATAGAGCAGCTCTGCTAAGAGAACCAAACCCCTGCAGTCACAGCTAAGAACTGGATGGCAGCAATTCCCTCACAGCCAGCTTCAAACCTGACCAGTTTTCCCATGGAATTATCTCAGCCTTACCCACTCCCATATCCTCCTTCCTCACTCTGCTTCACCTTAGCCCTCTGTTGGCAAAACATTCCTGCAGTTATGCAGTCAGTTCAATCAGGGAACAGATCTAGATTAAAACTAAACCAGACAACAACATATTTGCTTTAAACTGCATCAGCTCCCCAATCTGATTCTCTGCACAGCTGCAAAAACACTTCTGTAAACACAACAGAGAAGGTAACGTGGGGGAAGGGAGAGAGAATGAAGGGACCACTTTTATTTCAGCAAAGCCTTCAAGTGACATCAGGTTACAGTACTAAAGGCCAGCTCTGGAGCACCAACCTGCAGCAATATTACAGTAAATGAGCACTTGAAGATCTGCTTTTCAAGCAAATCATGTTAATGGTACATTGCTAAAATGTGTTCAAGGGCATTATGTCAAAAAACCACCACATTTTACCACTGAACATCATTTAAAATCATTGTTTCTTCTTAATTAACCACAGACACCTTATTTGTTCTAATTATCACAGAGTGCCAGGGGCTGGA
>VYZU01081029.1:59819-70533 GCA_013401355.1 Ceyx cyanopectus | reverse complement strand
TCTAAACCTACCTGTTGCAGCTTGAAGTCCTTTTCTGATGGTTTTACTATTGATTATCTATAGAAGCAGCACCTATTTTTGAATGTAGCATAGGAACACAAAAGGCATTACACTGGGCCCAACCAAAGATTGAACTACCCAGTGTGCTGTCTCTGAGAACTGGGCATAGCAGGCACTTAAGGGAAATGAGTAAAAGAGAACCACCTCCTGGTTTGATGCTGTCAATGTAAAGTTTCTTCTGCTAGAGCTTGTTTTTAGAGTATCTTGTTTAAAAGCCAGCAGCAGAGCAACATCTCAATGTTTGTAATCTTAAAATTCATTTGTACTGAAGCTCACTTGTCATGGAGTTCCAGGACTTAGTGCTGTATAACTTGGGAAAATACCTTTCTCGTTTTAAACCTATCGCCTATACATTTCTTTGTGTTCCTCTAAATCTTGGCTTATGGTAAACAAGGAACATGGAGAATTACTGTTATTAGCCTTCTTCACCTTTCCAAGACATTCCTGATTTTATGGGTCTCTATCAAATCCCTGTCAGTTACCTCCATTTAAGGCTGCACAGCCCCAGTGTCCTTATTGTCTGTATGCCTCGAGTAATCTGTGACCCTGAATGTTGTTTTAATCTTTTGCATACCTTTTCACATTCTATAATATCCACTGGGGCAAGGGTTTTGTCTGCTCTTTGGACCTTTCATGAGATGTAAACTCTCTGTTCTTAGACCTTGCAGTGCTTGCTGTGTGCTACAAGTCCCTTGTGGTCCTAATTTTGATTAGTGCACAATATGTAGCTCCAAGATCTGATCAAATGGGTACATAAATGGAGATAGATGCCTCTTATGGCACCCGTAATGGACTGTTTCAGCCATTAGATCTGGAGAAATTGTTTTTCCAAGGCCTCCTTCTCTCCAGGGGGAGAACAGTTGCATTATTCATGGTCACTATTTCCACTCTAAACTCTTGTCTCATGATTACAGCCTGTCACATTTCCCCCCTCCTCAGCTCCTTCCTCCAGTTCTCTTTCATGTTTCTTGTTCCTTTGCAAAGCTAAAGGTGTGTCTCTTTGAAGTCCTCAGGGTAGAAGTATTCTCTCTTGACAAGAACATGGAGCACCAACAAACTCTCAGTGTATCTGATGAACAAGACAATGCTCCCCTTTCTGCATACTCATTTCGTCCCACCAGCAATGGAGCTGATTTTACTTGCATGCTAAAAGAAAAGTACATCCACCCATCTTCCCTCACTGATTGCCAAAGGGAGTGTTTTGGTAGCTAGTTTGAATATCTTCTATCACAATAATCTACTGCTTCAAATTTTATGCCACAGGGGAGTAATTCAGACAGCCTGGACCAACTTCATCCTGGGTGTAACAAGAACAAAAACTTTCTAAGTCTCCTTGGACTGCCTTAGCACCTTGCATGGTTTCTTAGCAATTGTTTTAGGAAGTAGTAGAAATGGCAAAATATACCCCTAATGGGGGAGCATTATATTGTCCTTGTCTGTTATACATAATTTCCATGTGTATTTAAATGAGTAGCATCAGCATAGAGCCAGAAGATACAGTATATGCTGCTCTGTGACAGCATCTCAAGCCATCCTTCCACTCTTTTCTCAGCTCTGTCCCTGCTTTAAAAATGAAACAAATTCAATTTTTAAAATAGTGAGTAAAGCCATATTGTAGGAATGAAAAGGGATCAACAAGTAATTTTCCATTTCCATGATGATTTTTATTCTGACATTTTCAGAAACATATGGCCCTTCTGTGAATGGTTGGTTAGGATGTGCTGTCCCTCTGCCTTGCTTCCCAGCACGCACAGTCCCCCCCACACATGCTCACACCAATGTGTGATGACGCCCAGCATTGCTCTTCAGTCTGTCAGCAGCAGGAAGGCAGGATCTGTGCATCCCATTCTCTCAGGGTCCCTCTGAAGTTCAGTCCATGTTGTTGCAGGAACAGGAGCATATGGAGAAATGCCTCCATGTGGCTTAATCTATCTGCTTTAAAGGAGGCTGGTTAAGGCCATCAGCCCCAAATTCATAGTTTTGAACATGCTGAATTCCAGTTAGAGCTCAGGTACCTAAAAAACTGTTCCTCTTAGGTCATGGGAAGCTCTGCAATGTGCACAGATCTATGAGCTGCTGCTGCTTCAGCTTCTGACACGCTGGGAATTTCAGTGAAAACCTTCCTTTTCCATATTCCCTTATTTTCATTATGTCAGAGGGCTGCATAGCTGAAAAGATGGTAAGGGCAGGGGTTTATAAATCCTTCATTGATCTGATCAGGCAGACTCTGTTGCTAAGGAGAGCCCTGGGCAAAACAGAAGAGAGAAGTCTCCAGAACATACACAGATATCCAGCATCCTCCCTATGGATGGCTCTGTTTGCCCAGGGCCTCTATGACCAGCCATTGAAGACAAGGTGGATTGAAATGGAAATTGAGGTAGCTTCTTGGGTCCAGGTACCTAGATTATTTGGGATTTGCATGGCTCTCCTTCATTGCATGTCTGCTTTTTTAGTCCAAAGACTATGAAATACATATGAAAACACATATACAAAAAGTATGAGAAGAATCCAACTCTGATTGTCCCAAGGACCCTCTCATACAGCAACAGCCACCTTCTCTTTTTTGTATTCTTTTTCCTGTCCAGGCTGCTTTTTAGCAAAAGGTGGTGTGGGTGTGAGAGTCAGAGCTGAGGCAGGATTGTGCAAAGCTGAGGGAATTGGAGGTGATGGGGATGAAAAAACATCACCTGCATGTGTCACTTACAGCATCAGGGATGGGGTGCCTCCATCACAGCAGAGGATGCTGTGGACCAGCCACTGCTGCAGTACAGCAGATGCAGGGATGCCTACAGCACTGTGATGCTGTGTCAGCTGGGTCTGCTGCATGTGAAACCAAAGAGTTATTTTCAGTCTGTGGTAGATAAGGCTGTGACTGCCAAACAGACAGCTCCTGACATCCCAGCAGGTATCCCAGGAGAGGGCAGCTTGCAAGCACAGCAGATACCTGAGGCTGCCATTTGCTGTGACACGGTTTCCTCGAAATCCCCTCTCCCCAGCCCTGGCAGTAGCACTTCCAGGAACAATCTCTTCATATCCCACACACAGAACCAGAAAGTCCATTTTCTTTGTGGATCCCTAAAGATAGGACAGGAGCATCCAAGCTCACTACACAGTTCTTGCTAATGAAGCTGCTGAGACTAATTAAACTAGAACAATATCTGTTGTGCTATTTAGAAAAAGGCATGCTGTGGATAATGGTGCCACTCTGCATGCTCTCTCTCGCTCTCTCTCTCTCTCTCTCTGCCTCTTCCCCCTCACTGTGTGACACTCAGGTCCCCATGGATGCTGAGATGAGCTGTGAAATCCAGTCTTGGCACCAGGGAGATCTGGGGGTGGCTATTGCTGCTTACCAGCACCGGAGAAGCGATGATGGGCTTCAGAAAAACACTTTCATGCTAGCATGTCTGTGTTCCTAGCTTTATCTGTGATGAAAAGTACAGAAGTAAAGGATGTAGGAGTACAGTGCCCCAGCACATGAAGAGCAGTGGTAACTCAAAGACACGTTTAGTTGTGTGGATGTGGCTCTGGACTGCTAAGCTGACAGTATAAACTGCCGCAGACAGGACTCAGCACCAGGAACAAGCTAAAATAGCTTCTCAGTGTCTGTATCGTCCCCCTGTCATCAGCTACACCATTCCACTTGACATGGGCTGGAGTGACCTGTATTGCACCAATTTGTTGCTACCAGACCCAGTCTGATCCCTGAGGATTTTGTCTTTTTTCCCAACTCCAAGAAGGTTTATTTTGAGGTTGAAAACCTCAAAGGCATTCCTCTACTGCCTTGCTGCTAATACTCATCCCTTACTCATCCCTGATATAACCTGCCTGCTATTATTTCCATCATAAAATCATGGAAGCGGTTATACAAAAAATCATCATGGATGATTTTTAATTTCATTTACACTTCCATGAATCAGAAGTGAGTTTTTGGTTGTGATATTTGTTGCTAGTCTAGCAAAAGGGGAGTTGACTTATGAGGATGAGATGAGTCTTATGAAGAGAGGCTGAGGGAGCTGGGGTTGTTCAGCCTGGAGAAGAAGAGACTCAGGGGGGACCTCATTATTTTCTACAACTATCTGAAAGGAAGCTATAATCAGGTGGGGTTCGGGCTCTTCTCCCAGGCAACTACTGACAGTATGAGAGGGCATGTCCTGAAGCTTCACTAGAGAAGGTTTAGGTTGGACATTAGGAAGCACTTCCTTATGGAAAGGGTCGTTAGACACTGGAATGGACTGCCCAGGGAGGCGGAGGAGGTGTTTCTTCCCTGCCCTGGAGGTGTTTAAGGAAAGATTGGATGAGGCATTTAGTGACATGGTCTAATTAGGTGTTGTGGTGCTAGGTCATAGGCTGGACTTGATGATCTCAGAGGTCTACTCCAGCCTTAACATATCTGGGATTCTGTTACTTGAAGCTCCCCTGAGTTTTTAGGAAAAAAAGTTAGGAGTTCTTTGTTAAAGTAAGAGAAAAATGACTGAAAAGAATTAAAAAGAATGATATGAACAGGAGACATCTCTTCACTTTACAAAAGCTCCTCTTTCACATCTCTTGCTTGAAAAGTGATCTCTTTCATTCCTGGTTCCATGTTCTGGTTCAGGTTCAAATTAAGCTTGACACTTAAGAAAACAAAAATAAATTTAAAAGCCTGAAACTACAGAAAGATTTTTCTTCAGAAAAAAATCTTCTTCTGTTCCCCCATCCTGCTCAGGGGTGGAATGAGGAGCAGGAAAGGCTTTAACTCTGTAATCTTTTCTCAGCAGTAACTAAAACATCTCTGTATTATCAACACTTTCCAGCAAAAATTCAAAACACAGCCCCATGCTAGTTACTATGACAAAAATTAACTCTGTTCCAGCCCAAATCTGCATATGGGGCCATATTAAAGCTTAGTGATTACATAAATAAACATGTTTTCTTTTCAAGACAGCAAATAATGGCCTCTGAAGGTGCTGTACAGCTGTGTAACCTCTACAAGCTCTCATAGTCCTTCAGAGACTCGTGGTTTATTTCTCCCACTGACTTGCTTCTTTTTAATGTTATTTACAGCATTTAATAACTAACTCTAAATTGCCTTGAGAAACCACTGTATTCCTGGATGTGGCTAAATTGACTGTCTTTGTTAGTCCGTGTAGATTATCCTCTTTTCAGAGCCAGTGGAGAGAGTGTGCTTCAGTGCACAATATATCCCATCCTTTGAAATTCATGAAAGATTTTTCTTTACCTGCTGGGTTTTGTTTCTCTAGGCCAGGTGCTGTCAAAACCTGAGATCTGCTGGCCCTTAGCATCCTTACTATGAAGAAAAAAAAAAAAGAAAAAAGAAAAAGAAGATAATTCACCCAGCAGGTGTAGGTAACACATGGATCACAACCTTTACAACTTACTGTGCATCCAGATGTGCACCTGGTTATCTCTCTGCAGCAAAACAGGCTGGCCTTACAAGCACAGGCAGAGCTGAGATGCTTAAAACCAGCAGCAGCTTACTGCTGAGGATAGGATGAATTTGTAGGGATGGATATGGTTGAGAAGCCTTTTGTCACTACTGCAACTGTTCTCTATTCTGCCTGGTACTGCTGCCTGAAAACATTCCGTTAATAACTATCACGTTCCCAAAACCATAAGCTCGTAAAACAAGTCATGTGTTTTTAATACTGTATTCAATTTGAGGCTTCTTTTTATTAATCTTCCAATTTTTAACATTGACAACTCTTATTTTTAGATTCCCCACTCTGAAGTTGAAGGTCTGTACTTTAGTGAAAAAAAAAAAAGATAATATTACTCATAGTCAAAGGACTCCAGAGGCAGGGACTTTATACACCTCACTCACACTTGCAGTCTCTGAGCCAAGATTATAGGAGCCAGTAGGACTGTCTGCATCTCTGGTTCAGTGATGAAACCTGATGTGTTAATTTTCAGTGAGAAGAAATCTTGAGTGATATTGCAGGTGTTTTATGTAAAGCTCTTTGTCTCAGTTCTTATTGCTATGAATTTGGGCCAGTAGTTGTAGCAGAGATGAAGTGGCTAAATCATCAGAGACATTCTGTTTCTGTGTAAATGATTTTACGGCCATCACAATGTCTCCTGTGGTTGCTGTAACACCACTTGAGGAACAAATCCCACTTAAAGGAAAGCTGATGGATGCTGAATCATGTACATGAAAGAGCAGCCTGTGAGATCCCAGACACCACAATCTGCGAACCTCCATTTTGAAGGGAGCTGCAAAATTACTGTACACATACAGATAGTGGATGCAATCTCCCATCAAGTTCATTCTGAATCTATTGCTTACTGCCAAGTCATTCTCCCTTTAATTAATATTTCATCCTGTTGATGCAACTTGTCCACTTATTTTCCCAGTTGTTTACAGTGAGGATTTCCCAAATTGTTTCCTCAGGGCACTTGCAAAATCAAGATCTCACATCTGAGGAGTTCCTCACAGCTCAATTATTGAAATTTCTTGCTGAAAAATATATGTGCTTTTAATTAAAAAAAAATAAATGTATTACCCAGCAAAACCAGCCTGGAGGTAGTAAGAGGACTGTTTTCTTAAAAAATGAAGGAAAACAAGCCCTAAATCCCAAGTGGTTTAGCAATTACAGCACTATACAACCATAAACTATTTGAAACCTTTCCCCAGTGATGGATAATGGTGAAGAGCCTGGGATTAAGCCATGTCACCTTATAAAAATGTCAGAAGCTGAAACCACAGGATATGTTAGTTGCTGGAGGATCTTCCATAATTGAGTTGCAAGAGAGAGCACAGTATCCTTCTTCACAACATGAAACAGGCTGAGTTTGAGATGGGATTATTCCTTTGGCAGGCCAGCAGAAAGCTGTGGTATTGCATCTGTTTGCTCTGCATTAAGCTGGAGCAAGGACCTTTGCTGGTTCATATCCTGCAGTTTACAAGAAATTAATCCTGAGCTGAAGTGGTAAACCCTAATAGGGCCCATAGGGTCTTATTTCTCATTTCTTCCTTACTGGTACAAGGCAAGAACTTTCTTCTCAGTTACTCTGCAGCTTGAAAAAGGCAAGCTTGCATATCTGTACTTTGTAAAGCCACAGTGAGGAATTCCTCATGCTTGGTGTTTTCAAAGCACCAATACTTGTTCAAGAAACCCAACCTAAGTGCACAATGCACTTCAGGGGCTGCTTACATTAAATTTTGGCAAAAGGTATCTACCTGGAAGTGTTGTGGAAGTTTGGGGCAGCTGCAGTCTGTGCCTTAGTTACACTAAGCTCTCTCTGCTCCCCTGCTGCAGTTGTCCCCATGTCACCAGACAATCCTGATGAAGGTCATGTCAGAGAGTCTCTGTGACACAAATGATGACTTGAGTGGTTTTTGTTTTGGTGCTGTGCTGCTTTAAAAGCTCTGGGTGCACCCACAGGAGCATGCTGTAGATGCGTGTGTTACAGTGAGGCGTGATGTGTCCCTAGCCTGTGCTCTGTACATTCACAGGGCTCACTAGAGGCTGCCCCTAATGTGGTAGAACACAGTAACCCAGATGTGAGGGCAAGCTGGGCTGGAATTCCACAGCTAGGGCACCAACAGTCAGCAGGACCATTCTGGGACAGACAAAGAATCTCCATGGGCAAAACTGCTGTGGGACTTGATGGGATACCAGGTGGAGGATGCCCTGTGAACAGCTACTGTAGCTTTGGCTGTGCTTTGCAAAGGAATGGCAGCTTCCCAACCAAGTCAGATGCACATCGGGGGCTGAGCATAAGGCAGGTACGTGGTTGTCCTTTTTTCACATACCAGATTGTTTCACAGTTCACATAAGATTGGTGATGCCTCCTACCCTCTCAGCAATCATGCAGGAGACTGACAAGGCCCCAACTTGGTCCCTGTGACCCAGCTTGCGACCTTGGCGTTTTCCTTACTATCACCTTTTTCCTGTATGATTCTGTTGGCCTCAGTAGGGTTTCTGGTGGGACCATATTTACAAAGCAGAATTAGGGCTATCAGAAGGTCACCCTCAGTTGTTCATGTGAATCAATGATGTTTGTTCCCCCACGTTGTATTTTTGTACTTGGGGAGGAACAAAATTCTGGGGAACCTGTGGCACTGCCAATTGTTAAGTTGGTGGTCCCGACTCTCTGCTCCCAATTTGTTCAGTTTGATCAGCAAAATACCTGAGCATCTACTCAACTTTTAATTCAGAGACAACAGGGTTATTGTTGCTGCCTGCAATAGCTCTTACAGGGGGAGCACAGAGCCATTAGGAATCTTGTGTGCCCTCAAATGCACAGAACATGTCTTAAGAATACCTGGGGTTGTCCTGTGCTGCTCTGCAAACCTGGCTGTGCTGTCCAACCACAGGTACTACCAAGAAAGAGAAGACAGAATATGTTGCACACCCACCTAGCGACCTCTCAGTCCTCATGTTTAATGATCAGTGTGTTTTGCTGGACAGGGTTAATACTGTCTGTGTGCTGGGCAGAGGGCTGCATGGCAGTGAGTTTCTGTGAAGCACTAGGATAACTGCCTTAGTTTTGGGTCATTTGTTTGTTTGTTTTTTTCTTTGTTTCCAAAGACTTGAAGAGAAAGAAGGAAAATCCAGACAGAGGTAGTCATTCAGGAGAGACTTTTGCAGTCAGGAAAGTGTGAATGCAGCCCCACAGAGACACTCTGGATCTCCTCCCCAGCACTATAGTGAAGTGTATGAGGAAAGCCTGCCTCTGCTGTTTTGTATATTCAGTTCACTGACTTACAGTTTCACACCAAAACTGTAGAGTAGGGTAGAGTCTTCAGAGGAATTAATTGTATCTTTGTCCTTTGTATGGGAGTAGAAGACCTAGGTGGAGTTTGTGAATTATTTTCACCATTGAAACAGCAGGGGTTGAGTATGTCTGCAATACACAAATAGTTACATCACTCAGTGCACTGGGCCATTCTGCCCACTTAAAGATCAAGGTTATTATGGTGCTACTGGGTTGTCAGGTACTTGTGAGCAGCAAACTCACACTGAGCTCAGGGCTGAAGAGAACAGATGTGACTTTTCGTAGAGCCTCCTGAATCCTTTTAATAGAGCACTATAAATGAGGTCATTAATTATACCAACAAGGAGAGTAACACCAGGTATTTTCCCTGGTGTTTCATGGCTTGCAGAGCTAGAACAAATCCTCTGTGCCAGCAGTCTCCAGTGAATTTGTACATGAGCTTAGAAGCCAGGAACACCTGGTTCTTTCATCAGCTTTGATGCAGACTCATTGTGTGATATCCAAAAAGTCCCTTGAAGTTTGTTTTGGGAAGGTACTGAGCAATCACTGCTGCTCAGCACATCTGAAACCAACCCAGTCTGACCCTCTGTAAAACACATCCAAAAAGCTCTTTTGAGATCACCAAATGAAAGGCATGTTATGAATGCAAAGTTTATTATACGTCTACTGTGTAATGTCATGTGGACTCGTAACATAGTAAACACTGCAGATATCTAAAGACACAAAATCTTATCAGTAGTAAACACATTCTGAAGCTCCCCACTGAATTACTGTAAGCCTCTGATGTCCCTCTACAGATTTTGGTTGAATTTTGGCCCTTGAAGGTGTTTGTAGACTGCTTGCCATATTCCTTTACTGAATATCTGCCAGAGCCATTAGTCCCAGGCCCTTCTGTTTCCAACACAGCAGATGCACTTAAAGTTACAAAGCCCAGAGTAAGCAAAACTAAAACGTTTAATCTATTATTAATCAGTCAGTTGCAGATATGATAGGGCTCTGGGGGACCTCAGGAAGACATCAATATTTATGGCCTTGTTAGCAAATGCTTTTTTTTTTTTTTTTTTTTTTTAAGAGACAACAGAATTATGAAGGATGTTTATGTTTTGAATCATTCCGGAAAGAGGCAATGTCATGTTTTGGGACAGGAGGATTCAGAACAAGTTATTTAATATTTATCATGAAGCATTGAGACTTCCACTGTTCTCCTCAGTCTCACATTCAAGCTTTCACCTTCTCTATATGCAGTGACCTAAGCTGAGATCAGAGAGGCTCAATCTTTCCAAGCTATCATGTATGGACTTTTTTTTTTAAATGAAAAGATAAAATCTCCCTAATTCTATTTGCCAAGATAAATGATATAAATTCTACAAAAGAGAATCAGTGATATATTATTTCAGTTCCAAAAGAGTTGCACCTATTGCAGGCAGGTTTTTTTCTGGCTCAAGTGAGACTAAATTTATAATGGATATTAGGAAAAAGTCCTTCACTGAAGCAGTTGTCAAGCATTGCAGCACACTGCTCAGGGAGTTGGTGGAAGAATCATCCCTGGAGGTATTTATGACTTGTAGGTGGGGTGCTCAGGGACGTGGTTTAGTGGTTGACTTGGTAGTGCTGGGTGAATCCTTGGATTTCATAGTCTTAGAGGTCTTTTCCAACCTAAATAATTCTGTGATTCTATTAAAATCTCATCCTGTAATGATTATGCTTCACAGTATTGCAGTTCTTTAACATAAAGATGGTCCCAATCTTTAAAAAGGGCAAAAAAGAGGACCCAGGTAACTACAGGCCCGTCAGCCTCACCTCCATCCCTGGAAAGGTAATGGAACAACTTGTCCTTGCTGCCATCTCTAAGCATCTGGAGGAAAGGAGGCTTCTCACAAATAGTCAACATGGATTCCGTAAGGGGAAATCATGCTTGTCTAATCTGATAACCTTT
>VYZU01081029.1:2900-59083 GCA_013401355.1 Ceyx cyanopectus | reverse complement strand
GGGGGGTTGTGGAGTCTCCATCTCTGGAGACACTTAAGACCCGCCTGGATCTGTTCCTGAGTGACTTGGTCTAGGTGATCCTGCTCAGGCAGGGGGGTTGGACTAGATGATCTTCTAGGTCCCTTCCAGCCCCTAATTTCTGTGATTCTGTGATTCTGTGATTCTGTGATCTTTTGCACCAGCCTTAGTGATACTGATTTAATACCACTGTTATCCCTGGTACACAAACTTCATGTTTAGCTTTTACATTCATATACTCATATTTCTTTCACACAGTGTTTTGCTTTTTATTTGTGTGATGTGTTTTCCTTGTTTTAAACTACTTTTCCATGAAACATTTTTATTTTAATGATTTTTTTTTTAATCCTTTCTAGTCCTTTTTGCAGTTTCAAAATTTTTCCTAAAAAATCTCTTCCCTGGAGCAGAAGAATAATCTCTCTCATCTCAAGATCATTTCAATGCCACCATCATTGAAGCAACCTCTCAGTTGAACATTAAGGTTTCTGTTTCATGCAAGAAATGTTGAGGAAGAGACCACTGGAGCAGAGACTAAAATCCAAGGAGGAATGAGAGCTTAAACTAAATAATTCAGAGAACAACACTGTGAAATATGATGTAGTCCTTGAAATGAGCAAAGAGGAAGAAAGAGGCTATTTCAGAGGAGACCAGCCCTTAGCTAATGTAGAGTTGCCTTCAGGTCATTGATGTCATCACTCATCCCTTCCCACACTTTGGGTTTTTTTCCACATTGCTGCACTCCAGACTATTGCAGACAATTACAGATTTCTGTCTAGAGGTGATACAAAGCTTGTTGAAAATTTCCTCATTCAAAATAGGTCTTTGCCATGAAGGATTCCCTCTCAAGGAAATAGTAACTTCAATAAATGTTTGCTGTCTTTTTGCCATTGCAAATCTGAAATAAAAGGTAAACGTGGAGATTTCCTATGTATGCTCACACTTTCTGCCTGTTTGCCACTTACCTCCCACCTACCAGTTGGAAAAGAGGAAAAAAAAAAACCACACCAGCATGTGATGCCAATCTCCACCTATTTTCATATTTCTCTATTTTTGCATCTTCTCTCCACAAAGAAAAAAGTACTAAAATTCTATGACTAAAGAAATAAAACTATTTTGATCAGTTTTACTGACCAAAAGGAACTTGAGGCTACTTGAAACAGCACAAAATGGAATATTCTTGTTTCATTTTGACAGTTCCTTAGAAAAAAAAAACAAACGAGAAGAAACTCATGCTTTTTTTGGTGGGTGACTTCTTAAGATGAGAAAGTAAATTGGTAGCTCTATTTGCCAGTTTTTCCTTTTCAGTTCTCTTCTGAGTTTTGTAGTTATAAAAAAGAAAAGACTAATTTGTAATTAAAAAAAAAAACAGGTGAACTTCCTAACTGAACAATTTTCAGAGTCTGAATAGGGTGTATCCACTCTCACTCTCTCCTTTCCCCTTTGGAGTCTGTCAACTTCAAATAGCTTCTTGGAGCACCACCAGGTGCTGTGTGCATCTCCAGTCTCCTCCTCCTCCTGCAGCCCTCTCAGCCCAGCAGGCACTTTGTTGCCTCATACAACACTGTAATAGATGACAGCCACATTTTAATAAATGCTATTCTCTAAGATCTCAAATTTTTTAAAGTCTTTGACCATAAGCAGAGATCGCTCAGTCCCATGGGGCAGAGCTGCACGTTGGATAATATGAGGTCTATAGAAACTTTCAAATGTCTTGGTTTTCTCTTCCTCTTTTTAAAAAAAGGTTGTTTAATCTTTATGCAAATGGTAGGGACCTTCACACTGCTCAGCCAACATCCCCTTCATCTGTCTTACTGAGATATAGGGAAGGAAAGCATGAGGTATGCCTGCTCCTGGGAGCATAATGGCTCATGCAGCAGCACTTGAAATCCACTAAATATTCATTTCCCTGTGGTTTTTTTTGGTATCTGTATTACAGATATGTAATTCCTATCAGACATGTCAGGTATCCAGTGTCTCTGGAGACAGCCAAATGGTGGAGGCAGGAGACTCCAGGAATGTAAATGTGTGCTGGGAAAATAGAGTGGTTTCTGCATGGCACAGCGATCAAAATAGATCCCTGGGTGCTGCGCCTGCATTCCCTATGCAGAGCAGGGAGCTCTTGGCTCCCTCACATCTCTTGCAGTAGTATTAGTTACAGTCAAAAAGGAAAGGGCTGGGTAGTTTAATTGCAGTATATGTGAGCAAGTCAAGGAAGCAAACTGNGGGGGGTTGTGGAGTCTCCATCTCTGGAGACACTTAAGACCCGCCTGGATCTGTTCCTGAGTGACTTGGTCTAGGTGATCCTGCTCAGGCAGGGGGGTTGGACTAGATGATCTTCTAGGTCCCTTCCAGCCCCTAATTTCTGTGATTCTGTGATTCTGTGATTCTGTGATCTTTTGCACCAGCCTTAGTGATACTGATTTAATACCACTGTTATCCCTGGTACACAAACTTCATGTTTAGCTTTTACATTCATATACTCATATTTCTTTCACACAGTGTTTTGCTTTTTATTTGTGTGATGTGTTTTCCTTGTTTTAAACTACTTTTCCATGAAACATTTTTATTTTAATGATTTTTTTTTTAATCCTTTCTAGTCCTTTTTGCAGTTTCAAAATTTTTCCTAAAAAATCTCTTCCCTGGAGCAGAAGAATAATCTCTCTCATCTCAAGATCATTTCAATGCCACCATCATTGAAGCAACCTCTCAGTTGAACATTATGGTTTCTGTTTCATGCAAGAAATGTTGAGGAAGAGACCACTGGAGCAGAGACTAAAATCCAAGGAGGAATGAGAGCTTAAACTAAATAATTCAGAGAACAACACTGTGAAATATGATGTAGTCCTTGAAATGAGCAAAGAGGAAGAAAGAGGCTATTTCAGAGGAGACCAGCCCTTAGCTAATGTAGAGTTGCCTTCAGGTCATTGATGTCATCACTCATCCCTTCCCACACTTTGGGTTTTTTTCCACATTGCTGCACTCCAGACTATTGCAGACAATTACAGATTTCTGTCTAGAGGTGATACAAAGCTTGTTGAAAATTTCCTCATTCAAAATAGGTCTTTGCCATGAAGGATTCCCTCTCAAGGAAATAGTAACTTCAATAAATGTTTGCTGTCTTTTTGCCATTGCAAATCTGAAATAAAAGGTAAACGTGGAGATTTCCTATGTATGCTCACACTTTCTGCCTGTTTGCCACTTACCTCCCACCTACCAGTTGGAAAAGAGGAAAAAAAAAAACCACACCAGCATGTGATGCCAATCTCCACCTATTTTCATATTTCTCTATTTTTGCATCTTCTCTCCACAAAGAAAAAAGTACTACAATTCTATGACTAAAGAAATAAAACTATTTTGATCAGTTTTACTGACCAAAAGGAACTTGAGGCTACTTGAAACAGCACAAAATGGAATATTCTTGTTTCATTTTGACAGTTCCTTAGAAAAAAAAAACAAACGAGAAGAAACTCATGCTTTTTTTGGTGGGTGACTTCTTAAGATGAGAAAGTAAATTGGTAGCTCTATTTGCCAGTTTTTCCTTTTCAGTTCTCTTCTGAGTTTTGTAGTTATAAAAAAGAAAAGACTAATTTGTAATTAAAAAAAAAAACAGGTGAACTTCCTAACTGAACAATTTTCAGAGTCTGAATAGGGTGTATCCACTCTCACTCTCTCCTTTCCCCTTTGGAGTCTGTCAACTTCAAATAGCTTCTTGGAGCACCACCAGGTGCTGTGTGCATCTCCAGTCTCCTCCTCCTCCTGCAGCCCTCTCAGCCCAGCAGGCACTTTGTTGCCTCATACAACACTGTAATAGATGACAGCCACATTTTAATAAATGCTATTCTCTAAGATCTCAAATTTTTTAAAGTCTTTGACCATAAGCAGAGATCGCTCAGTCCCATGGGGCAGAGCTGCACGTTGGATAATATGAGGTCTATAGAAACTTTCAAATGTCTTGGTTTTCTCTTCCTCTTTTTAAAAAAAGGTTGTTTAATCTTTATGCAAATGGTAGGGACCTTCACACTGCTCAGCCAACATCCCCTTCATCTGTCTTACTGAGATATAGGGAAGGAAAGCATGAGGTATGCCTGCTCCTGGGAGCATAATGGCTCATGCAGCAGCACTTGAAATCCACTAAATATTCATTTCCCTGTGGTTTTTTTTGGTATCTGTATTACAGATATGTAATTCCTATCAGACATGTCAGGTATCCAGTGTCTCTGGAGACAGCCAAATGGTGGAGGCAGGAGACTCCAGGAATGTAAATGTGTGCTGGGAAAATAGAGTGGTTTCTGCATGGCACAGCGATCAAAATAGATCCCTGGGTGCTGCGCCTGCATTCCCTATGCAGAGCAGGGAGCTCTTGGCTCCCTCACATCTCTTGCAGTAGTATTAGTTACAGTCAAAAAGGAAAGGGCTGGGTAGTTTAATTGCAGTATATGTGAGCAAGTCAAGGAAGCAAACTGTGGAGATGATGGGCAGATGTAAAGTTATTGCAGAAGTCTCACCTCTCCAAAGCATATGGGAAGGATAATGTTTTCTTTCTATGTGAGGTCTTATCCTGTGAGCATAGGAAGGGATCTCAGGGTCACTGTTGCCAAGTTGTGCTCTGACAAAAATGATGCTGTGGGTGAAGCCATCTCTGGTTTTGCTCCAGTGCTCCCTGTGGAAAGTGATACTGGAGCTGCTCTCATCCCAGAGTTACAAATCTTTCCATGGTTTACAGCCTGTGTTTATTTAAGATTAGTTTATTCTTACTTGTTCTCTTGCCAATGTTGCTTCTTCAGCATCAATAGTTTTTCTCTAGTGTTTGTCTCTCTGATGTTTTTATAGACAACAACCCACCCCCTCTCAGCCTTTGCTTCCCTTTGCCAAACTTTCCAGATCTTTTAAATCTTTCTTCCTGAGATAAGCTCTCCATTTTCCAGGATAGTTACTTGAATACCCCCAAATACCTCGTCTGCATTGGTTTATCTCCCTTTAAAAACTGCTCGGTTTACTACACTGATGGCAAGTTTACATGCATGTCACAGACTTAAGGAAAAAGGAGAAACTTTTTCACGGTGAGAAGTGGAACAGGCTGCACAGTTAGGTTGTGAAGTTTCCTTCTCTGAAGACATTAAAAACCCACCGAGACATGTTCCTGTGTGACCTGATCTAGGTGGTCCTGCTCTGGCAAGGGGGTTTGACTCGATGACCTTTCGATGTACCCTCCAGGCCTTAAAATTCTGTGATTCTGTGAAAATATGGTCTTCAGGAAAGGGGGGGATAAAGGGGTGTATGTGTGACACAGAAATGTTCCTGTGCCTGTGAGGCACGCTGTGGGATGCTGCATGTGGCTGTGCTTGCGTGTGGAGGGATGATGTCAGCAGGATTGTGTGTGCAAGACTCTGAAAAGGATTACTCAGTGTGTGAGGGGGTGTTGTAAGGAGGATTTTGAGGTACATGACACTGAGAAGGATTATTCTCTGTGGAAAAAAAAAAAAAGTGTGCATTTGTAGAAGAGAGGGAAGATAAGCAAGTGGCTGTGCATGGCACATGGGGAGAGATTAGCCTGAGTGTCTGTGAGCAGGACGGTAAGGAGGGCTGCATAAGAGAACACCACTGTAAAAAGCCAGGATTTAGCTAATGGAAGGATGTGTGTGTGTCTGTGCACATGTGTGCATGTGTCCAGTTGGGAAATGGTAGCAAGGAATTGGAAGATGTGTGGCAAAAGGGGTTTGTACCCACTGGGAGGGTTTTCTCCCTGAGTGTGCGTGCCTGTGCCCACAGCACCCCAGGACTGTGTGTGGCTGGGCAGGTGTGTGATGTAGTACAAGGACACATGGAGGGCTCTGGCACTTCCAGGGACAGGGTTATAGAAAAAAGCCATCCCTGCCCTGTGGGTAGGAAGGATTACAGGGCACTTCTGAGACTGATGTCATTGTCTTTAAGTAGGGTAAATGCTGAAAAAAAAGTGTGTTTTTCTCAGGAAACAGGGTTCTGGGAGTGGCAAAACATCCTGCCCATGGCTGAGCATGAAAGCTGGCAACATTTCCATTGACCCCATGTTCTCCACATGAATGCTGACAATTCCATTGACCCCATGTTCTCCATCTCTCACCTTAGATTTATCCCTGCTGCTCTGGATGACTTGTCTTTTCAGAACCTCTTCTAGGTGGAAAGGATACTGGCAGCAGTCTTAACCCAGTTTGTGATCCAGAGCAGGGGAGGAGGATGATTGCATCTTGACAAACTTATTGTTTAACATTCTGACTTAACAGTCCAGAAAGTGGTTGGTTTTCTCATAACCCAGTCTTTCCATGGCAGATTTAAGAATGAAGTTCACAGAATGATGCAAGTGGGTTATAGCTACCCATTTACAGCTGCACCATCAGGTTGGTGCAAAGTGCCTGTGCACAGAGAGCCTCTGTCAACCAGACCTGTCCATTTGGCATCTCAGTCCTTTGCTCCACAAGCAATGCCAGAGAAGCATCAGACCTTAAAAGAGCACTGACTAAAGCTGTCAGAGGAGGTATCCTTTCAGTATACATGGGTTAAGGCCCAATTTTCAAAGGCTGCATGCACCATCTGGCTTCCTTGTGTGCCTAGGTCCCAAATCACCTTCAGTTCAGTCCAATCTCTCTTCTTTAAACAGAGATGGTAGTCAACTAAATCATTTAAGCATGTTTTGGAAATGCTACCAAGGCTCTCAAGTGATACCACTCTGTTGTCAGGACTAACATTGCAGAAGAATGATCACAACAAATGCTTAGGAAGTATGACTGCAGATGTTCACCGTCATGTTAAATATAGGCAACCATAAGGAATTTCTCTCACAAGGAAATTAATCTCTGTAACAGGAGGGTCAGGAATTCAAAGTGAAAGCTACACACTCCTCTCTGCCATATTCAGCACCTAAAGTGGGTTGTAGTATAGAAAAAAAGAAAATCACAGCCCTCTAGCCCTCTCTGGTTTAGCACAGGCAATCCCAGAGGTGTAAATCAGTTTTTTACATTGCACCCCTAACTTCTTGTTCAGACCAAGAGACAGAGTAATCTGCTCCAGGGATGTTTATTTTTGCCTTGTTCCTTCCAGACTGATTCTTTCACTGCAGTTTTGCCTACCAGTGGCAGCAACAACTGCGATGCCGGTCTTCTCTAGAAGAGATGGTAGTTCTACCTGCTTTTCCCTTGGAGACTTTAGGATTAAATGATACCTTAATTAGGTTAATTATACCTTTAGCCACCCATGTGTGCACTTTAGATGTACAGTTAGTGTCCATTACACAGCGCAGTTTCCCCAATTTTCCATGTGGGAAGCAAATTTAAAACCTGATGTGTAATGCTTTCTATGGCTCACTTGTCCTGCACAATGCTTGTTAAATCCAAGGACTGTTTCCACTTCTTGAAAACCTGGTGCTCTTTGTGCTTCTCTGTTCAAAGTCTGCCTGTCAGGGTAGCCAGTGACTTTGATTTCACAGATTTCATCAGAGGTATCTTTCTGCATTGTCAATAGAAGGCTTGAACAACATGTGATGAATAGTGAGTCTTTTTGATGTTTATGAACAGTGGTACAAATTAACATCCCTCAGTCTGCTGCTGCTTTTCTGTCTAAATAATATTTTACAGGTAAAGCTTCTCCTGAGAAGCAGTGGGGTTTTCTCAGCAGCTGCCTGAACACTGAGTTACTGCTTGAGACAGGAGATGCAATCTGTATGTGTGCTGTCACTGCTTTCAAATGATGAACAACTCAAAAGTTTCTAACTTCTCTCCCTGTGCACTGGCAGGCCTCTCCACAATTTGCATTTATGCAGAGTGTTTTACATGACCTCTCTTGCTCTCTGAAGCTCACTAGAGAGTCTCCTTCTTCAGGAGTTTAAAAATTCTCCCACGAGGGAAATCAGTACCAAAGGTGTTTGTGTGTAACTAGGCATATCAGGAAGAGATCTTGGTGTTTTCCCAGTGTTAAGGATACTCCCACATTGCTCTCCCTAATACACACATCTCATTTTTCCAGGCTATTATCTTTCTAGTCCCATTGGTGGGAAGCCTGCCAGCGCACAGGGAGAGAAGTTAGAAACTTTTGAGCTGTTCCTCATTGTAGTGGTTCAGCAGTGTAGGGTGTTAACTGTTAACAGGGTGATAACTAAAGTGCTCCTGGTGTCTTCACTGACCTCTATGCAGAGAAGATGACTTAGTATTCTTCATTAGCATAAATCTTTAC
The DNA here is from genome assembly GCA_013401355.1 of Ceyx cyanopectus. Taxonomy (NCBI): domain Eukaryota; kingdom Metazoa; phylum Chordata; class Aves; order Coraciiformes; family Alcedinidae; genus Ceyx; species Ceyx cyanopectus. Next base: position 50,863 of record VYZU01081029.1, on the reverse strand, counting down.
TGTGAACAGATGAAGCACTGCAAGTGAAGCATCCAGTAGAAAAGTCTTTCCCAACATTATTGTCTCTCTAGAAAACATCATTACAAAGCTTTTTGTCCTGAGAACTTGATGTCAGTGACACTAACACTGATGGAGATTATCTGCCCAGTAGTCCTTTAGGCAAAAGATATTATCCCAAGGTGATTTTATGTAATTAGTGATGTGCTTTGCAGCTTCACCCACCTCTTGATCCTTTCCTTGGTCCTGTAATGTTCATTTCTTCTCAGGACCAGTTTATTATGGGAGATTATTTTTATGGATCCAAGTGCAGGTTCAGGAGAAGTTTGTAGCTATAATAGTTCCTTCAGTGATACTGATAAAAATGGCACATATTTACCCACAATTTTTTACATAAGTCTTGCTATGAAACCAGCTCCCTGGTTGATATGAAGTATTTTGGATCACATTCACACAGGGGCTCCAGGCCTACCCACAGGTTTGTTGGAGCAATGTGACAGAGGGTGGAGTTTCCCTGGGTCCCCCATCCCCACCATTTGCACCACCACTTAGCAGGATGGATGCCTTCACCTCCCACATGAAGGAAGCTGCCCTCTACAGCTGATTGCAGCCTCACTTTAAGAAGTATCACCTCTCCGTAGAAGCTCCATCTGGGCACACTAGCTAGATGCACTTCATGTAAACTGTTTCTTCCACCACCCACAGCGAGCAATTTGCACAGAAGTTTCACCAGAGACCATAAAATTGCAAACCATAGGTCCAAATCTCACCATCTGTCACAGTTCTGCATTCCTGCTCCCCAGACAACAGAGTCTCCCACCGAGTTTAAAAGGTCCCAAGCTTAAATTTGTTTGTTTGGGATTTTTTAAAAACCTGGTGCTCAGAGGCATGGCAGAAATAAAAACGTGGTAACTATAATCATTTATTGCCCTCGCAGCGCAGACAGGATTAAAGCTGTTCTAATGACAGGGAAAAAGTGGTAATATTCCCCCTAAGTAGGCCTGAAGAAAGCTATGAGCACAATGGAATGGAACAAAAATGTGAAAAGTAAAAATAAAAACTCTACAAGAAATGACTATAGCAAAGAACCACCAAGGGAGGCACTTAAGCCCACAAAAGCCAGCACTCCCAGATGTCAAAGGATCTTGTCATTCTTCACCTAACTCATACCTTGCTGAGGTGTTAAATGGGTTTTCAAAATCGTTTGTTCTTTCACAGACCTTAGGTGAATACAATGTACAACCAGGTAGCACAAAAGGTTCGTGGTCTAGAGGTTTAACCCTTGCATGTGGAATGTAGTTTGCTGGGTTTGTACCTTTGCTGCTCTTTTCAGAAGACTGTAATGGCTCCAATGACTGCAGAAAAACATGGCATTTTTAGAACAGTGATGGTACGTGTAGGTTTTGGAGCATCTGCCTTGCTAACTCTGCAGATACCTGTAATGGAGATTTAAAAATTTATAGGAAATGTGAATGTTTATAAATAACATGTAGGATGGCTGATGGGTTTAAGTACCCCTTTCCACTTCCAGCCCCCAAGGACAAGATGCTCTATACTGTGTATGAGAGCTTTTGTTTGAAGAAGAATGCTTTGTCCTGGCTAAGTGCAAATTCTTCCTTCTTAGCCCACACCAGTGGGACTGTGTTCCTGTAGAGAGGATGAGCCTGGTGGTGATTACCCCATGTTTCTTTCTGCTGCCATTTATATTAAAATAATCAGAGAGTAAAATGTCAGGAAGGCCAACAATAGCTTAGTAGGAGAGGGAAACATCCTCTTTGCACTCTGACAGCCTGCATCAGCCATTCTCCCTCACATACTATGAGATATTTTAAGGCAGAGCACACACAAGACATAAAAACTTACCTAAAAGATCATTTGGGTTAGGTAGAATTTCCCTGGCTCTCCATTTAGGTTCCTCCTCATCCTTTGCTTTACTTTCTGTGGTGAGCCAGCCATCTAATTTCTCTCCTCTCTACTGGGAAGGTAATTCTCCACTCTGAGGAGGTTATTTGGTGGCTTCCTTTATTGCTATTTAATGTGTATACATTACAGTACCTCACAGAGCCTTTATATTATTGTGCCAGGCATCCTACAAACACGTAGTGGGACAGTTCTGTCTACAGCAAGTACCCATGTGTGAGAGATAATGGGATAAGCATAATTCAGAGACAGTGAGAATTAATAATAATGCCCACACATCCTATGTATGGGCTATGGCATAGTCCTGTGTTTCTTTGAAGGCAGTACACCCCCAGAGTTTAAACAGGGTGTTGTTCAGGGGTTTTTCTTGTCAATTAAAAAAATTGCTATCAGGAAAGGGAGTCAGTGTTTAATGAAATATAAATGTCTCTTTTCATATTCATCCAAATATGAATTGCAGGAATTAGCAATTAATACTAGCAGGGATTAAAAGCTAGGCACACCAGGACCATGACCAACCTGACTTTACAGAGTTTTACACCTGCTTTACTTGGCTGAAGCTGACTGTGTAGGCTAAAGAACATGAGGCATCTGACACCAAGAAACCTTGCACCTGACTGTTTATGCAAGCCCAGGAAATGCCTGGGACCATGAAATGATCATTGCAGAGGGTATGCATGTGTGTGTATGTTTTGTTCTTTTGCCATTTTGAACAGAAAAGGATGGAGAGTTCATAAATGAAGTTGTTAATTTCTGGTCTGTTATCGAGAAAACATTAAAATTAGTTGTGTTAGTTCAGTGGCAGGCAAGGATGGTTTTATGCATTGTAGCACAAAACAAAAATTGCAAATTTAGAAGCAAGAGTGGAAAAAATAGAGATGGAGAAAGGAAGAGAGATTATAGGTGCTCACCTCTAACTTCATGGGGAGAAGCAGGCTCAGGGTGTGAAACCACATCATCACTGACATGAGAACATTGGTGTGTAGTTGTCCAGGTGCTGTGGTCTGAACCACTGTATGTGGCTTGCCATTCCTGAAAAGACATCTGCTTTCAGTACGTATCATATATCTGGGTAGCAAAAGTTCAGTTTCTGGGAAAGAAATGTTACAAGCCACCATGAGAACTGTTAAAAGCAAAAAAGGAAAGATGTATATTCAGGTGAGACCTCATCACTTCCAAGTGTTGGCTGAGATCCCAAAGGAGGCACAGAAAATACCATGTGTAGACCCAGGACTGGAGGAGGTGTGCTGAGCCACCCAATCTCCTGCTGTCACTGGTCAACTTCCTACTAAGACCAGCTCTCCAAGTACATCTGTTCTGACTGGCCATCTTGCTGATAAAACATGCTGTCATGTTTCTGCATGAAAATAGCCATGGTGAAAGGTAGTTCGTTTTGCCATTGCCTGACAAATAACAAAATTTGGTCCTGGTGTTATGATTTACAGTATGGAATTCAGCAGTCCAAAAGGCTGTAATCCCATAGATTACAAATGGCCAAAGATGTACAAAGTGGGATTGTGATTTAAAATTAAGAGGTATTGAGTTGATAGAGCAGGGAGAGTGGATGATATAGAGCTGCACCTAAAGCCAGTCTTAATTGCTACTTTCATTACAAACCTAGAAGGAGTTTTTATAACTGAGTTCCATGTCTGGAGCAGAATTCAAGGAAGGGCTAATGGAAACATTATTATGAGCAGGAAATCCTAAAAATGCCAGAAACTAGAGAGCAGACAAATTTACTAAAATACAGTTTTCTCAATTGGAGGCAACAGCACAAATTTCAGGAATGCCACAGGGAGCACATCAGAGACTCACATATCAGTTTGGCTTCCAAAGTGGCATATTTGCAAAAAAAAACATATCACAGAAAACTGTGGTGTGTCTATGCACTTATTTTATGAAGCAGGGATGAAGATTAATAAAGGAGTTGTTGAGGGGGAGTTTAACTTCCTCCTTTCTCAATTGAAGTAACATTAAAGTTGGAATAACTTTTTCGTGGAAAGTTCATAGTCTGGTTTTTGCATTGCAACCTGCAAGCAGTTTCAAGACAGTCTCTTAGCAAATCCTCATCAGAACCTGAGACTTGTACTGAAGACAGTCACTGACTTTAATTTCTATAAACAGATATAATGTATTAGGGGAAGAAAAGAAGCTGTTGAAGTCAAAATACATTTCATCTGCAGCGAACCCTTTTTTATGTGACACATTCACTTTCTGCTACTGCTTATCTTCCTCCCTCCCACCCCTCATTCCCCTTTCTTTGACTTTCTTTTAATAATTTGGCTCTTCCAGCCCAGAGTTAAATGCTATACTGAACTAAGAACAGCTTGCTACGAGCTGTATTAACATCCTGTGGGTTTGGTGCTTTGTTCTTTTGCTCCATTGTTGTTCATAGTTCCCAGCAGAAAGCTACAACATGATACTGTTCTTAGTTTTCTTAGTGTAGCACTATCTGCAGAAGGACCAATGTAATGCAAAGGCTGTCTAATAGAGTAACAAAGCAAAATTGCTTCAATTCTCATCCCTCGCCTCCTTTTATAACATTGCTGTTACTATTTCATTTGTAGTAATCTTACTTTAATATTTATGACTGCTTCAGACATAGAGAGTAGTTCAATTAGGACAATTTGGGGTTTGTATTTCATTATAGGAGGTTTGATGAGAGCAGAGATAGCTGGAACATCTGTCTGCATCTGGGGGCCTTATGACACATCATCCCCTCCTTCTAGGGGAGCTGCAAGGAGCTTGAGGTGAGGGTTCTGAGCAGAAGAGAATAGCTGTTTTTGTAGAGCTTCTGCTACTCCAAGGCAACCTAGCACAGCCAGTGTCTTCTCCTTGCTTCTTTCTGGATACAACATAAAGCTGGACTGCCCAGCACACTCGTTGACAGTGTGGGCACATAACTGTGAGCATCAAACTGCTAAAAAGTCAAGCAAGGCTCAAGAGCCACAGGTAGGACATCCCTGGGCTCCAGGAGCAGATGTACTTTTAATTAACAAAATATGATTATTTTTAATGACATAATGTGCTATAAAAGGGTCTCAGAAGACTATATCCCAACAGGTTTTGCTACCCATTGTTTGCTAGCTAGCTGTACCCCAGAAATGAGCCCATCTGGCATGTCAGTAAAGAGAATATTTTTTAAATGACTCCCGTTAAAATGACTCTCATTAAAAATGAGACAAGATGGAAAATCAAGATCCTCTATTAGAGCTGAAAAATTCAGAACTGTTTCCAGGCAGTAAAGTCCTTCATGTCTTTCTGTTTTTAAAAAAGTTATGAAAGCAGAGAGTGCAGTGGAAGAGATGTTGTTCTGGTATTAGACACTGGAGAGATGAAGGCAGTGGATAGAAAGAACCTTACACAACTTGAGAGCATGGCATCAGTCCTTCCAATTTAGACTATAGTATTATTTGGGGTCTATACAAGCATGCGTCAAGAGAAAGTCTTTTACCCAAGGGACTGAAACAGATGGGGCTCAGAGATAGACAGTTGCCTTCCTCCAACTTGCAAGCAAAGATCCAAGTCATAATTACATAACAAACCTGAAGCAGAGATGACACTGGACCTGTTTCCCCTCGGACATAATCTGATCTGTTAGCCACAGGAGTCTCATTAGCCAGCCTGTCCCCGTTAGATTAATAACCTAACAGAAAGAATGGGCCAGAACAGAAGTATAAATGCCCAGTATAAATGCTGCTTGAGATGATCATCATGTCCTTTCCAGTGGTGTCTCTGTTCTCCTTCAACAGATTAGCCATCATTTGATTGTTACCCAGAAAATACAGCTGTCAACTGACATCTTATTTAAGGAAGCAACCAAGCATATGACTCCAGAATTCCCAGGTCTCAGCATATAAATGCTTATGTGGAGACATGGATTTGAATTCTTGTCCAGGACCTATGAAAGGATGCTCATGATCTTAGTGTGTAGGGAATTTGCATCTAATTCCTATTAAAAGTGCTCAGAAATAGTTTTGAATATTGACTNCCTTCCCTCAGTTATTTAAATTTTTGTTGACAAAAGTATTGTGCTCTATTTTCTTAAATTCAGCAGCATGTGAGAAGGTATCCTAAATCCAATTTGATTTCTAGGGAAACATTGTTTATTAGCCAGGCAACTTGACTTATTTGTCAGGCAGGTGAACTTAAATAAAAAATTGAAGCTATCAGCACAAACAGTTATGAACAGCTATTCAGTGATGCTGTTCAAATATGAGGGAAGGAAAGCAGATCTTAATGTAAAAATCNATCCTCATCAGAACCTGAGACTTGTACTGAAGACAGTCACTGACTTTAATTTCTATAAACAGATATAATGTATTAGGGGAAGAAAAGAAGCTGTTGAAGTCAAAATACATTTCATCTGCAGCGAACCCTTTTTTATGTGACACATTCACTTTCTGCTACTGCTTATCTTCCTCCCTCCCACCCCTCATTCCCCTTTCTTTGACTTTCTTTTAATAATTTGGCTCTTCCAGCCCAGAGTTAAATGCTATACTGAACTAAGAACAGCTTGCTACGAGCTGTATTAACATCCTGTGGGTTTGGTGCTTTGTTCTTTTGCTCCATTGTTGTTCATAGTTCCCAGCAGAAAGCTACAACATGATACTGTTCTTAGTTTTCTTAGTGTAGCACTATCTGCAGAAGGACCAATGTAATGCAAAGGCTGTCTAATAGAGTAACAAAGCAAAATTGCTTCAATTCTCATCCCTCGCCTCCTTTTATAACATTGCTGTTACTATTTCATTTGTAGTAATCTTACTTTAATATTTATGACTGCTTCAGACATAGAGAGTAGTTCAATTAGGACAATTTGGGGTTTGTATTTCATTATAGGAGGTTTGATGAGAGCAGAGATAGCTGGAACATCTGTCTGCATCTGGGGGCCTTATGACACATCATCCCCTCCTTCTAGGGGAGCTGCAAGGAGCTTGAGGTGAGGGTTCTGAGCAGAAGAGAATAGCTGTTTTTGTAGAGCTTCTGCTACTCCAAGGCAACCTAGCACAGCCAGTGTCTTCTCCTTGCTTCTTTCTGGATACAACATAAAGCTGGACTGCCCAGCACACTCGTTGACAGTGTGGGCACATAACTGTGAGCATCAAACTGCTAAAAAGTCAAGCAAGGCTCAAGAGCCACAGGTAGGACATCCCTGGGCTCCAGGAGCAGATGTACTTTTAATTAACAAAATATGATTATTTTTAATGACATAATGTGCTATAAAAGGGTCTCAGAAGACTATATCCCAACAGGTTTTGCTACCCATTGTTTGCTAGCTAGCTGTACCCCAGAAATGAGCCCATCTGGCATGTCAGTAAAGAGAATATTTTTTAAATGACTCCCGTTAAAATGACTCTCATTAAAAATGAGACAAGATGGAAAATCAAGATCCTCTATTAGAGCTGAAAAATTCAGAACTGTTTCCAGGCAGTAAAGTCCTTCATGTCTTTCTGTTTTTAAAAAAGTTATGAAAGCAGAGAGTGCAGTGGAAGAGATGTTGTTCTGGTATTAGACACTGGAGAGATGAAGGCAGTGGATAGAAAGAACCTTACACAACTTGAGAGCATGGCATCAGTCCTTCCAATTTAGACTATAGTATTATTTGGGGTCTATACAAGCATGCGTCAAGAGAAAGTCTTTTACCCAAGGGACTGAAACAGATGGGGCTCAGAGATAGACAGTTGCCTTCCTCCAACTTGCAAGCAAAGATCCAAGTCATAATTACATAACAAACCTGAAGCAGAGATGACACTGGACCTGTTTCCCCTCGGACATAATCTGATCTGTTAGCCACAGGAGTCTCATTAGCCAGCCTGTCCCCGTTAGATTAATAACCTAACAGAAAGAATGGGCCAGAACAGAAGTATAAATGCCCAGTATAAATGCTGCTTGAGATGATCATCATGTCCTTTCCAGTGGTGTCTCTGTTCTCCTTCAACAGATTAGCCATCATTTGATTGTTACCCAGAAAATACAGCTGTCAACTGACATCTTATTTAAGGAAGCAACCAAGCATATGACTCCAGAATTCCCAGGTCTCAGCATATAAATGCTTATGTGGAGACATGGATTTGAATTCTTGTCCAGGACCTATGAAAGGATGCTCATGATCTTAGTGTGTAGGGAATTTGCATCTAATTCCTATTAAAAGTGCTCAGAAATAGTTTTGAATATTGACTGGAAACCCTTCAATATATTTAATTCTTGATTTTATATGATTAAACAAAATATTAGCAGTCCCAAAGTAACAATATGTTTCAAAGCAAGCAATGAAAATTCTGACAGACATCTTGGTTTTCCTTCTTTCATATTTTTCAACAAGCTCAGTGACCCCATTAAGACCTTTGATATTTGGATTTTCTCTCCCAATTTGTAGTCACACTGGATAAAAACTACATTCAAAGACCCTAGTAGAAAAAGAATTTTCAAGATGTGAAGTAGACAAATGGAAGTGCTAAGATTTTCAACTGTTCCCTTTGACAGAGAGGTTAAACTCAAGTTCTCATGGATGTATCTTCCACCACAATGATTATAATTCAGAACTGTACTTACAAAATGGACACTCAGTTATTTAAATTTTTGTTGACAAAAGTATTGTGCTCTATTTTCTTAAATTCAGCAGCATGTGAGAAGGTATCCTAAATCCAATTTGATTTCTAGGGAAACATTGTTTATTAGCCAGGCAACTTGACTTATTTGTCAGGCAGGTGAACTTAAATAAAAAATTGAAGCTATCAGCACAAACAGTTATGAACAGCTATTCAGTGATGCTGTTCAAATATGAGGGAAGGAAAGCAGATCTTAATGTAAAAATCAACACTACAGCTTTCACAATTATTAGAGCAGCAGTGCAGGAAAATAATGAAAGGGAGCACACTTCTGTGTCTTTTATATATTTGAAAGAGAAACAAGTATTTCTTGTGATTTCACATCAGCCTAATTTGCAGATGATCGAATATATGGGACTTATCTACTGTCAGCTAAATACATGCGTGAAGTGATGGGGGAGTGTAGAATCTGTTTGGCTTTCCCCTGCTACAAAAATCTGTGGGAACATGCTGTCGTTGGGATGTGCTGAAGAGATGCGCTCTGGCACCTAAACCACACTAGAGAACTGCGAGGACAAACATTTGGGAGGAAAGCTGAACTTATCCTAATTGAAGCAGACACTAGCATTCTTTCATTGAAATTCCACCAGCTTCACCAACCTGATGTCAAGTTCTCCAACACCGTGTAAGGGTCTCCTCCAGGCAGGCTATGCTAAAAATAAATTACGAATGCACATCCCTGTTCCTCTTTCCAACATGTGCATACATATGCTTCAAGTGAGCAAAGAAACCCATGTGGGAACTGCTCCTTGACACCACTGCTGTCAGTGAGTGTGTTTCTGCTGGAAGTGAGCATTCCAGTTCTGTGTCCCGGGAGATTTGGATGAAGGAGGTGCCATGCTGATGTTAGGGCTGCAGGCATTGCAGGCTGAGTCTTTAATAGCTTACAGAGGACAGTGGACTGAGCTGACTATTACAGTCAAAGTCTGGACACTATTCTTACAAAGTTTAAAAAGTATTTATTAATTTGATTTCTGGATTAAGTGCTGTGTGTGCTGGTTTGGGTGGTTTCAAAGGTGTCTTCTTATCTCGGAGTCTGCATTTCCAAATTGTACTTTCCTTTCCCTGCTTGCTTGGGCAAGAAAATCCTCACAACATCTGCAGCTCAGCATTGTAGGAATGGCTCCCCTGTGGCTTCCCTGGAGAGGGAAGGTGACACCTGGAGGGTGTCTTTCCTTGTAGATGCATCTCCAATATTGCATCCTCCAGGGTTAGAAAGGCTCCTGAGGTCTGGCAGGAACCATCTGGATTTTTTATTTCTTTCTGCAATAGAGAATATGAGTTGTTTGTGGGAAACATCTGGGGATATTTTGTTTAATCAGTTTTTTTACTGCTTTTGTGACTTTGGGTGTTGGCACTGTCTCTGTTACTTCTGTTCTCTGACAGACGCACACAGCAGTTGAGCCTCCCAAGTCAGCTAAGCCATATTATTAGCTCCCTCCAGGGGTAGCTGGGTGAAACTTAATGGTCCATGAGATACAAAAAGTCAGTAGAAATGATCTAATGTCCCTTTCTAGTCTTAAACTCAGTGAAATGGTGAAATTTCTGCTTCTAAAAGAAATGGCAGATTAGCCATTGCCAGGATCTCCTACTAGGCTTCTCCAGCTGTGTCTTTGGGTAGCAGTTCTGTTTTTCAAGTCCTGTTTGCAGATTCTCATCAGAATTGCATAATTTTCATTCCTTGAGACCAAATTCTTCTGTGCAGCCCTTTCACCCTTTTCCCTCAAATGTTGAGACTGTTTCTCCTTGTGGTGACCATTTCTGAAACTTTTAGGTTTCCCTTCCACCAAAATACAATTGAGCTATCTGTTATACCTGGCACTACCTTTCACATGTTTCAGATCAAACTTCCAGGTTCAAAACATCTCTGGCAATCCTAAATGAAGAAATCAGCCTTATGCATCCAGTATCTCTGTGTCTGGTTCAGAATTTTAGCAAAAAAAACAAAAAAAACCAAAAAATGTCTACTGGGAAGTTTTATAGAATCAAAAGATCTGTTTTCCTTTCTTCTTTTGCAGACAAATGTGCAGTTTAAAGTTGTAGTCATGTATTTTTCTTTTTTTTTTTTTTGTGGAAACATTTGCAAAGGTGGCCAGAGTTGCCTCTCTTCAGCTGCTGAATAGGTGCTAACAATCCTGCATGTGCTTTCAATAAAATCAGTGTTTCTCTCTCTGAGTTATATGCTTTACCTTGAGTATTTCTGTATTAAAATATATTTTTATATTAAAAGAATATGAAATATTTATATATGAAAAGAGAAACTTGAGATAAATTGCAATACTAGAAATCCTAGATTCTGAGGATTTCAAACATCAGTGAAGCACTCCTTCTTTTCCCTCATCTGAATTCAAGGACACACTAGCTCTCCATAATGGTTACCTTTCCATAGAGGGAGAAGAGAGGCCTGCAATGTCATTCACTTTTTATCTTAACTTACAAAGCTATTTTCATTTTTATTGTGAGAAATGTTTTTAGAACAATTGGACGAGCTCTTACCTCACCTGGCTGCAACAAGTGCTGAGGAGTTTTGTCCAAAGAGATGTTGTTGTAGCTGGTTTGTCTTTCCAGAGTAATCAGGTGACAAGTTAATGCCTCTGCTTTTATCTAATTTTGTTTGTGGAATGGAACTAGGGAGCCTCAGTGAGAGATTCTATGTCTGCAGAAGAGGGTGTATGGAGTGTCTGGTGTCTGGTGCAGCACACACTGGGAATGTCCCAGACAGAAGTCCCTACCTGTTTTATACAAGACTCATCAGGGTGACTATAGTAGTAGTTGCCATGGTTATCAATCATTATGAACTATATTTTCTGAGAACTTCTTTTGAGGAAAATTAATTTGTAATTACTTACAAGTTTATTGTAGGTATAGCACAGTTAAAGCCCAGAATAGATGTTCTCTGTCATTTTCCTTTGTGCAGCCCAGAGGCCAAGAATAGCATGTGCAAACTGTCACATGTCTACACTTACATCCACGTAAACATTCTTCACTCATGCTCCAGTACGCTCACATCCTTGGATATGTAAACATTTATGCTGCTGCATTTCATCCACTTTCCCCACCTGAAGGAATGAGCTTTGGAGGCTGAACTGTACAAATTTACCTGCTAGACCTAATTACCAGATTGACCACAACTCTCTTTTGTAGGAAAAGCCAGGTTGTGGTCATCCAGCTATTAACAGTTGTCATGAGGCTTGCAAAGAGTGGTGTGCTCACCACTCAATTGACTAGAAGAGCTCTACTTCTTGGCCCTTTAATGCCAACATGATCTTTATCCCTTTTATGTTTCTTGTTTATTTTCAAAAAACATCAGTCAGAGACTAGTGACTGATGGAATGGATAAGATTCCTGCACACTAGAAACACAAGAAGTGTTAACAATTTTGCTTCCTTTAGTTAAGGCTTACAATTATTATTAGTATGTTATTAGGAAATTGAAGAGCAATAAAATGAGAACAAAATTGTTAGTAAATTTTATTAATAAAGCAATGAAAGAAAATATCAAGAAATTCCAGTGATCTTTTGGTCTATTAAATACATGGCAAGTACCTTCTTTTTAGTTTTACGGTGTAAATTCATCTGTAACATCTATAATTTAAAATAGTCCTGAGATTTAAATAATTTTTTAGCCTCCAATTTTACATTATGCCAAGTTCAGTCCAGGAAGGTTGGCTGCAGTTCTCACACTCTTTCATTTTTCCAGATTAATTGCTTAGTTGCTGGCTGGGGTTAAAGAATGACAGGGTGATAATCCTCAACAATTCTTTCTTTTTTCACAAATTATCTGCCTTGTCCATGGCCCCTCTTAGTCTGGAAGTACAAAGCGAACTAGGGTTCTTTCCAAACTTGTTAATGATAAAGACTGTTCGTTCTCCCAGCTCTCTTTGGTGCAATCTGTTTCAAGAGCTGGGATTGATGAGTGTCTCAGAACAGTGTAGGAGGGCTGCCTGAGCGTGACTGAGCCACAGAGTTAAAGAAAAAAATGTAAAATATAATAGATTAATTTAAAATAGAAAATAAAATTCAAGAAAACCATGGCTTGTCTAAACCAAGCCAAAACAATCTAAGTTTCTTGTCTGGATTATTAATTGTACTGGATTGTTCAGCTGCCCCAAGAATGTAACTTTAATCATTTGTTGAGTCTGAAGCTTGGGTCTCCAGAGATCATGTTCTGATCTCTCACATATGGTATATCTCATTGTTCATTAGACCCAGTGGTTCAGACACGTGGAAATAATGTTCAGACTATTTCTGTCTCTATCTGATACTTTTCTTCCTGAATGTGTCGGTCTTACAATGAGGGCAGTGACTTCAGTGGATACAGACACGATTGCTGATTGCAAAGAGAGACACTGCCATGAAATTAAAGAGAAGGTTTTACTTCCATCAAGGTTCAGGCTTCATGACATGTCCCTGCTCTGCAGAAATAAAGAATCCATTGGCAGAGGAGGGTGCTGAGGTGTGTGAGATCATGGATGCCAAGAAGTAAAAAAAGGATGGGTGACCTTGGAGACAAATTGCTGGGCTGGGATGCCCCACACTTGAGTTCAGCTCCAAAAGGAAGGAAAAATTCTCACCAGTGTCATGAGGATCAGTTCTCAGCTCTTGACACTACACCATTTAAAAAATCCATCATCTTCATTTCGGTGGTGAGATGAGAACAGGAGCTTGCTTTGCACAGTGGGAAGCAGGATTTCTTGCTCTTCCCTCTGAATATTTGATGCTGGCAGTAGAGAAGTGAGGAACAAGGAATTCTTATCCAGGATGGCTGCAAGCCAATCAGGGATCACTTCTGGTCCCTGCTGGAGGGACTGAGCTTGGATGGAGCCCAGCTAATGATACAGTAAGATGATATTTAGGAGCTTGTCTCCAGCCACACATGCAGAAGGGCCGGTACTGGCAGCTACCAGCAGAAAACAGGTCAAGGGATTCCCAAGCAGTGCAGAGCACTTGCCAGGGGACCCCAAAATGTCACATCCAACTTCTCACCCTGCACTCCGTTGGGGGGAGCTGGCGAGTGACGTGTGAAGTGTTGAGTCAGTATAAATGTCACATCCAAAAGTCATCGAAGTGACAGCAGGAGGAGACACTAGTGCCAGAAGTTCTGACACAGGGAAAATGCTGTCTCTGTGGCTGCCACAACCTCTGGCTTGGAGCTTTATCGATGGCAACTTCGGATGTGCCATAAAGAGGGATGATATTAAATGAATCTGACTATCTCAGGGGCTAAATTTTACAGTCCAAAGTGTGAACTCTCTCTGCCTCACTGAGATCCTGAGGCATTTTTCTAGCAGCTCCCACAGTCTCATTAAGTGCTCTCCTGAGAAGGGCACTGACTCAGGAGAGCCCTCCTCATTCAGCACAGCACCAGTTGCTGAAATCAAATACACCTGGCAGAGAATCCAGTGAGCACTCCTGATGGAGACCTACTAGGTCACTAACACTACCTCACTGGGCCCACAGCCTAGCCCACATCATGGCTTTGTCAGGGAACCAAAAATTGTTGCAAGGTGTCCTTAAATACCAACTTACCCCTGGTGTTAGAGGCTCTGACCTCAGGGCCATCAGCTCATGCCCCAAGACAAAACTTCCTGTAGCTGTGTTATGACTTCACTGAACCTCAGGAAACCTTTGCTGAGAAGCTCTCAGCATGGCCTTAGCTTCCAAAGTCAAACTCATGGTTTACTCCTAGGTTAAATTGGCCACAAAGGACCAATTCCTTTATTCAGATAACACATTTTATACCAGAAGCAGTAAAATCTTAATCAGACCCTGGGGATACTGAACACACTCTTGTGTGTCACTTCTACCTATCAAAAGTAAAGCAGACCTGTGGAGATCAAGGGCAGAGCACCCCATGACCACAAGCCCTTTTCTTCACAGACTGTATTCACCAAGATATGGGTCTCAGGGAAAATTCTCTACTTCAGAAAGCCTGCAGATTATCTTGGGGAAAAGGTTTATTTTGGTGAGTTCCCTGAGAAATCTCCTTGTCTTTCTGACCTCATGACCTTTCTCTCTGCTTTACCAGTCTGCTCACAGTTCTCCAAGGGTGTCTATGCCATCTTTGGATTTTATGAGAGAAGGACTGTCAACATGCTCACGTCTTTCTGTGGGGCTCTCCATGTGTGCTTCATAACGCCAAGCTTCCCTGTGGAAACATCCAACCAGTTTGTTCTCCAGCTTCGCCCAGAGCTCCAAGATGCCCTCATCAATGTCATTGAGCACTACAGCTGGCAGAAGTTTGTGTACATTTATGATGCTGACCGGGGTAAGTCACAAGTACATGGAAAGACTTACCATGCAACTAAACATAGTAGTCTAGATGGAGCATTTGCCTCAAGAAGTCCTCTTAATGTGACTTGCTGGAGGCTGAGAGGGTGACTAAAGGAAGGGTCCTGTGCCTTTTCTCTGTTCTATTCCTTTTTGAATATTTGTTTTACTGCAGAAGGTGACCATTGGTCTAGATGAAGGATTATCCTCACCCAGTATGTCTGTGTTCATAGGGTCAGGTCTGAATCCCTTCAACCTGAGTGTTATATTTAATGTGTAAGCAGTTTGTGTTTCAAATGGGGAAATTGTTTATATTGAATAGCTCTGTTGAACTCAAGCCACCAAGTCCAATGTTTATAAATGTTAACTGACCACTGCTCAGGCCTCACCTGAGCCAATATCCAGTTGTGATACGTGGGTATGTTTCTGGCAGGTAGCTTGGAAAACTCCAAGTTCCTTTTGTTAGTGCGTGTTACCTATGTAAAATAACAGAAGCCTTTGTTATAGATATTGTCTAATGTTCTAAACCATTAACAGGGCTAGTGGCCTCATTGCTCTGTGATTCAGTTTTCTCAGCTCTCAGATGCCTTTAAAGCTCCAAGCTTGGAGGCTGAGAGCAAAATGGATTTGTGGAGGACAGCACAGAGATAAGAGTGATTTATAGCTCTGTCCTGGAAGTGATCACTAGCCCTTGCACGGACAGGATCATCTTAAGAGACACGAAGAAGGTATAAAAGCATCCTGCCCCATTTTCTGTTTTCATAAGGCATGGGCACAGTGAATATCCCAAAAGGACTGCAGTTGGCAGGGTTCTCTAACAGGACTCCAGAGAGGAGCTGACTATGTGTATTTTCTCTGGAAGGCTATGTGTGTAAATTAGGCAAGATGCTTTTACAAATAATGAAGTTTCCTGATGAGATGGTGCCAAGAGAGATGGGGATGATGAATATGATTGATTATTGTGATTGTGAGGGTGTCCCTAACCCTAGGAGCATGCAGACTAAACAGATCACATGTGAAGGGCAGTACAGCCCAGAGAAATCCACTGATTTGGGTAGTGACAGACAAGAAAATGGAGATCAGAGCTTTTATCCGAGTCCCACAGCAGGACTTGATCAGCAAGACTGATCTAGTGATTACAAAGGAAAACTAGGCCTGGAATAATCATCTTTTATTGTGCTAGGACAGAAAAAGCAGGAGTCATTAATTCTAACCCAGTGTGTTTGGGTGAGATGCAAGACTATGAGCTGCTTTCTGCAATTCTGCTGCACTCTTGTGATGCTGTATCCAGCCTGGATTGAGGCAGCTACACAGGCTGTCAGAAGGATGGAAAGATGCCATTGTACAACTGAAATGTGTTTCTCCCCCTGCTGTGCTCTCCCCCTTCTCATCATAGGGTTGTCAGTTCTACAGAAAGTGCTGGACACTGCAGCCGAGAAGAACTGGCAGGTGACAGCTGTCAACATCCTGACGACAACAGAAGAGGGCTACCGCATGCTCTTCCAGGAGCTGGAGAAGAAGAAGGAAAGGCTGGTGGTGGTGGACTGTGAAACTGAGAGGCTGAACATCATTCTTAGCAAGGTTGTGCTGGTGTGGGTCTTCTGGGGAGTGGGGCTTGCACACAGCATGGGAAAGATTGTTTCTCCTGGACAAGTTCTACTCCCCATTCTTGTTTGATCCATGTCTCGTTGCTGTTCTCATTAGATGTGATGTGTGTGCACCTCATCAGGCTGCTGAGCTTGCAGGTATTTCTCTGTTGTGTTATTGTAAAAACCATAAAGCCATATAAATTCTAGGAGCTCTCATGTAGAGATGGAGGGAGGAGCTTTATGGTACCTCATAGTGTCCTCAGGATGGGGCTAGTGCTCACCATCCTCTGAGGGTGTCCAAGCTGCAGCAGGATTGGATGTGTCTCACTCCTCTCATGCCTTACAATGAAAGAGACATTTGCATTCACAGCCATCTCCTGACCAGTTGGTCACCCAATGCAGAAGGGATATGCAATAGAAGATTCAGCAGCTAGATTGCATGCCCTACTTTACTCATCCTCAATCTAGGTAGCTTGCCCAGTAGTGCTGATTGTAGTTTTCCTGTCCTCTTTCCTCCCTTAATGCTTTCCCGAAGTCTTGAATATGGGCTTCTGCGGACAGGAGACAGATGGAAGGTCATGGACGGGTTTCAGTCCACGTTTGTGTCCCCTCTTCAACTCCAGCCCAAATACCTTTTCCTCTCATGCCTACAGCCAAAAGCATCCCCACCATGGGGGTTTCCTGT
Source organism: Ceyx cyanopectus (assembly GCA_013401355.1). NCBI lineage: Eukaryota > Metazoa > Chordata > Aves > Coraciiformes > Alcedinidae > Ceyx > Ceyx cyanopectus. The sequence goes on along the minus strand of VYZU01081029.1, from coordinate 33,795 downwards.
GCCCTGTGGCTTAGGAAGGGCCCTGCCATGCCACGCAGTTGGTGCGCTGGCTCCCACTGTTGTACTTCTCATAACCAGCTTGCTCTTACCTCGTGCTTCACACGTTGCCTTGTCTAAGATACCTGTCATCTCCCGTCTCACACTTCAGATGCTTCTTCTGGGTCAGGTGCTGCCATTTCACCAGCTGCATGGCTCAGTGATGAGCACAAGCCATCCTTGTTGGATGTCTCTGGGTGCTACTCTATTATTTGTAATAATGAATCAGTTAGCAGGTGTCAACCTCAAAGTCACATCACACTTGGAAAGGAGAGAAAAGATTATTCTGGAGGGTAAGGTCTTCTCTCTGACCATGGAGCAGCTGTGGTTGAACTAAATTTTTGACGGGACCTAGTGAATTTGCTTTTTCTGCAGGATTTCCTATAGATTATATCAGATCTCTAGTGTTAACAATGGATTTTTTTTTATCCTCATTTATTGTCGAACAGAAACTTAAATTTTGTAGTCAAATATGGTCTAGTTTTTCTAATAGAAACAGGAAAATAACTCCTTCAAAATTCTTCACATAACTGGAGCAAGAGTTAAACTCAGATATAAATAAAGCTATTTACAAAAACACTAAAAATCCAGATCCTTTGATTATTTGTTTTTCAATGCTGAAAAAAAAATCAATTCCTGGATAAAAGAGGGACAATATTGTATTTTCCTACATAAAAGACAAAGCAGTTCCAACAGACGTCTCTGCCTAGGAGGTAATACTCTTGTTAGTAATAGGGCTGTGAAAAACTTTTTCAGACATGTGTAGTCCATTTTCCTCCTCATTTGCCTTCTTGGTCTTGAGTCCACAGGGATTTCTGAGAGCAGAGGTAGTTATCCCAGGGTAAGCAGGGGATTCCAAGACTTTCACAGCATGCAGATGACCAGAAGGAGTCAAAGATAGTGCTCAGCTCATTATCACATGAAATTCAGCTGGGACTTAAGCTGAGGCTGACTCTCACCTCACTGCACCAGCAGCCTCAATGTGGATGTCACTGTTCTGTCTGCCCTGTCTTTTCGAGTGTCTGAGGTGTTCAAATTGCTGCCTCAGACTCTCAGGGACTTTTTTATGCATTTATGATCTTCCCTGACAAGCCTGTGTCTGTTTTTTGGTGTCTGTGGATTTATGCTCCCTGGTGACCAGAAGATAGCTGTTTAGCATTAGTGCCCTACACTTACACACTGGTGCTCACACACACTTCCCTTTCTCCATGGGGCTCCAAACCCATAAGACAAAGAACCTCCATGGAGTCTGGCAAGGTGGTTCTCATGTTCAGGAGATCATAGCTGTAGATGAGCCAATGCTCAATATGTTAATGGTATGTGGGAAAATCACCTGTTTTCTTTCTCTGAGGTTTCTTTGTGTCAAGTCTCAAGGGCATGATTTATCTTTGATGAGGTAACTGTCGTTTATAAGCCAGGCCTTGGCCCAGTGCAGGATATCCGCAAGGCCACACTGTGTAGCCTTAATGGGGTAAGTAAGCAGTGGGTTGCATTCCATCAAAGCACTGTATTGTTTCTTCCTTGTCTCTCATTAAAATGAATAACTGGAATTTCTCCTTTGCCACGGTTTCAGTCTGAGAGGATTTCTCTCTAATAGATGTCAAACTGACCCATTAAGAAGTGGGTAATGAAACCTAGGTGGCCCAAGTGAGCTATCAGCATGCAGCCCAGCACAGCCTCTCACCACGTTCAGGCTAAGTGATAAATGCTATTATAACCTCAGCTTGCTACTGCCGTCTGGACACATTAGGACTGAGCAAGCATTTTAAAACAAATTAAGATCACAAATAACTGTGTAAAACACAGGAAGCAAGCCTCATAATTCAGGTGGATGGGCTACAAGATTAACAGCTCAGGGAGAGCTGGATGGCAGCCCTCTGGTTCATCAACTCTGGCACCTAATAAAATATCAAAAGGAGAGTTTTGGCAGAAGGACCCAATGCCAGCTATTGTTGACACTAGAGAAATGGGGCATTGGATCATAATTCTTACACATCCTAGTGCCCCAGAGAAGTTCCTTACTCCCACAAGGACTGGGAATTACTGCAAAAGTCAGTCTCAGTGAATCGAAGGAGACAGACTGGGTCTAGATTTGCTTCTCAGATTGGTCAAGAGAAGATACTTTGAAAACTGCTGATAATGAGTATATACCTTTATAGACTTAGGTACACAAACTTTTTTTTTTTTTTCTGAGGGCTCCAGAGTGCTCAGCAGAAGCCATGCTGAGGGATCCTGTGCGAAGAACTACAGGGCAGCGAGGCAGGTGGAGCCAGTGGTAGTTGTGCAAGAAACTTTTACTAAATGAAACCTGCATTGGAGTTAATTGCACACCCCCACACATGTTAATGGTGGGAACCAGATGAGTTTTAATGTGCATGCAAGAGCTTGTAATCAGAGAAAGGCTAAGGCAGATGAACCAGATGCACAGAGCAAGTGTCAGGTCATTTATAATCTATTTGAAAATCCCTGAATGGCTGCTCATGACAATCTGGGAGTGCTGTCCCATGATGAGGATCAGTCTGTGTGTGCCATCATCTGACGCTTCTCAAACACCTGCTACCAGCCTGGCATCACAGAAGCTTCCCCAACGCACTAAAGGAGGAAAATTGCCCTGTAGTCATCCTGACAGCTCACCCAGGTAGGTGTCTGCAGCAGGGACTCTAGCTCAGAGGATGTACGAAATAGCCCTCTGATCTTGCTTGATGTTTCAACTGCATTCACAGGATAAATGGACCACAGCTGCCCACTTTGTTCTTTAGTGTCTGAAATATAAATCTTTAGCCTCTTTTTTTTTTTTTAAATCCAAAACAACAAAAACCAACCAACAATACTGTGGGGTTTTTTCCCACAGAGCCCATAGGAGACATCTTGGTTTACCTAGCTTACTCTGCCTGCCTGTGGAAGCCACTGGAGGATCTTGTCCTAATTTCAGACTTGCTGCTCAATTATCACGTGTTAAAGATCTGTCCTTCCTCTAACAAGATTTTGAACTTTTCCTTTTGAACCAAACTCTGTGTGATTGGGGTTTTTTTAATCTAGTTTTCTGTCAGAATTACTGTCTCATAATAAAAGATTTAGAAGAAAATACAGTATTTCACCTCCTTAATAAACAAACAAACAAATAAATAAATAGATGGAGCGTGTTCAGAAAAGGGCAACCAAGGTGGTGAAGGATCTGGAGAACAAGTCCTGTGGGGAGATGCTGAGGGAATTGAGACTGTTTAGTTTGGAGAAGAGGAGGCTGAGGGGAGACCTTCTTGCTCTGTACAACTACCTGAAAAGGGTGTGGCCTCTCAAGTAAGTGATGTCAGGACTAGATGAAATGGATGAATAGATGAAGTTGCACCAAGGGAGGTTTACATACGATATTAGGAAGAATTTATTTAATGCAAAGAGTAGTGAGGTGCTGGAACAAGCTGCCAGGAGGAGGTGGAGTCACCATCCCTGCAGGTATTAAAAAACCCTGATGATGAGGCATTTCAGGACATGCTCTAGTGGGATGGTGACTGCGGGTTTTGTTTGTTTGTTGTAGGGTTTGTTTTGTTTGGTTTGGTTTTGTACATTGTTGATTTGTTGTTGTTTGTTTCCTGACAGTTGGACATGTTGATCTTAGAGGTCTTTTCCAACTTTGACAATTTTGTCATTCCGTAAATGAAGCTCTTTTCCCATAGTTAGTCTCTGCTAAATATCTTTGGTTTTCGTTTTGCAGATCATCAAACTTGAAAAAAATGGGAATGGATACCACTACATTCTGGCAAATTTGGTGAGTTGCCCTTGTTGGTGTATTTTTATTTTTTAATATCTCATATTTTATAGTTACTGTATTTATAGTTAATGAGCTGGACATCTTTTTTCTCTTCCATCTTTTGGGTAAAAACAGTACTAAACTCCTTTGTGATATTATCCTTGTGGTGTTTTCTCTCTTGTGCCAGCAAGATTATCTGCAGATTATCTTCAAGTTTGCTGGAGTTTTGTGGTGTGTTGACCCTGGCTGAACACCAGCACTGGGCAGCAACAGGGCTGTCCTTCTGCTGCAATATGCTGCCTTCTTCTAGGAGGCTGGAGTATTTCTCTGCCTCTGGAGGTTTGGGAAGAGATGAGAAGAGGAATAGCCTCTATCCATAGGGTGGCTGGAGGTTTTCCCCAGCAGACCTTCTACCCTCTCCTCCCCAAATGTGCCTGTCCATCCTAGGGGCTACCCAGCAGAGAGTGGCTGGTGTTGGTCGGTTGGGGCTGAGTCTTATCCCCCCAGGACCTGCTGTGTCTGTGTGGGGTGAGCCACGTGTGCGGTATCTGGAGCCATTCTTCCCTCCTACAGCTGTGCCTGTGAGGCAGCACGTCAGGCCTGGGGTAATTAAACTTTAAACTACCAATTAGTCAAGCAATTGCTGCCATTTTCCTTCTCTCAGTCCCAAGATAACTCTGTAATTTATAAGACAAAAATGGCCACATAATTACCCTGCAATGCCCTGATACTGACCCTGCGCTTCTGTGCTGGGCCCTACTATGTAATTACAAAGTTAAAAATGTTACACTGTGCAGGAGGAGACATGCAAACTGTGGAGCAGCCAATAACTTCAGCTGCTAATTTTTAAAAAATTATTATTTGCTGTAACCCAGATCCTGGTTCTCAGATGTTTATGAAAGTCCCTTCATTAAAGTTAAGCAGGGAAGCTATCTGGAATAGCTGGAGTGTGCATGTCTCTGCACTTTTATGTATACCCATGTGGAAGGCTAAATGAGGATCATATCACCTCTTCTCTCTATAATTTCATGAGGATAAGTACATTGAAGGCATGAGGTGGCCTAATACTCAGGTATTGGAATTTTGAATGGTATTTCCCTCTGTCTTATGATACCACACTCTCCCACTTTCAATCTGAGAAAGCACAAGTTTCCCATCTTTAATTCTTTTCCTTAACCTTTGCACAAGTGCTGAAAGGACAGGGCTGGCTGGAAGAGGGTCCATAGTCAGCCAACATGGGTTATAAATACTTAACGCAGAGCAAAACGGTTTTCATTCCTCCAGCCCCTCCACAGAGAGATTCTGCCTCTCAGCTGCAGATTAGAGGAGACTGCTTTGGGTTCCCAGGATGCATAGGATCTGCTGGGATCACCAGAATCCATTGTTACCAGCTGTGCTTTTCGAGTAGCTTTCATTTACTGGGAGAAGAGCAAGAGCCAAAGGAATTCAAGCTCGTTGCTGCCTTTTAAAACTTAGCACTACACAGTATCAAAGCTCCAGAGAGAGGAATATTAAAGAACCAAACCAAAACAAGAACAACAAACAGAAAAAAAAACCCCAACCAAACAGCACAAAACCCAGAGTGAGGGATAATCAGACTACATGGGAAAGCTATTAAAAAACAAAACAAACAAACAAACCAACAAAAAAAAAACAAAACAACCACCCCAAACTAGTACTCCTCAAGGCTCAGAAAGCCCTTTCCAGGGCAGAACAAGCTTTGTGATTCTGCTGTGTACAGAGCAGATTCAGGCACCAGAAGCCAAGTAATATTGTGCTTCACCCCCTGAGAGCTACTTGCTGGTTGTCTCAGCGGAGAGAATGGCAAAAAGGCCATGAAGGTCCCATTTTTTTCTGAGACTATATGGCAGTGAGGAAGGACAGCAAGCCTCCCTGTACAGGGATAGCTGGGGATGTTAGAAGGGTTTGGCAGGATGTGGGAAGTCTGTGTCTGGCAGGGTTATAAACCATACTGTGGGTGAGCTGATCCAAAAGATCACAGTAGGTTTTACCCTCTTGTAAGGACATCTCATTGCTGGATTAGAGCCCTCAGAGGGTGTAACATACTGTAATTTATTTCCACTGACTCATACACATAGTGAATAGACCTTAACCACCCCACGTTTCCCCTGTAGACAAATCCTCAGATGACAGGGTGTGCATTGCCCACACACACACGTGCCCTCGTGCACACCCACGTGCCTAGAAAACAGCCTGATTTTGTGGAAGTTGCTCATTCTGGAGTACTGGGGCATAAGAGAATAAATAAAGAACTAACTAAAAACTGCAAGTGCTTAACATTTTCAAATGAGTTATTTTTTGTCTCCTATGCTGACTGATAGAGTCCTGATTGTAGGACTCTCATCCTATATGAAGATAAGTCTCCCAGTGCTGGCTGGAACAGGCATTTCCATGCACAAGTCAAGTACATCTTCAGCTGGTTTGTAGCCACCAAAGTACCTGCACTAGCTGGAGCAAGGGGGTTAATTTTTAATACTTGTCTTTTGCATAACTGCCTAACCTCTCACCCTTTCCTGTGGGGAAACAACTATGGAAATGACACACCAGAAGCAAATGTTAGGAAATATTGATATATTTGGGGATTGAACAAATTACCTTTAAAGGAGTTTGAACGAGATGATCTTTAAAGGTCCCTTCCCACCCAAATCATTCTATGATTCTATGATCTCTCCACTGAAATTCATTTTTTTGGCTATGTGTTTGTTCAGAGCTATACTCAGCCAAAAACAAAACAAAACAAAACCAAAAAAACAAGCAGCAGTCCACTACTGTCCAGTTAGAGCAGCTTCAAACTGGTGTTACATCAGAAATGGAAAGCGAGTTTGCAAGGCAATGCACAAGCTGAATAAGGTCTACAAAAATCATCCATGGGCACAGAGGAACATACCCTGAACATAGAGGGATTCCCTGTTGGCTTGCAAAGGAGCTGGCTTGCATTAATCACTGCTTGTTTGCCCAGCAGTTGCTGTCAGGTGAGCTGTAGTAAAGCACCAAACAGAATTTGACAAGTAACAGCAAACAAAAGCTCCTATTTCCTAGCAGGAACAGCTTCCTTTTTCAGTAAAATTGCAGTTGCCAAGGTGAGACAATAATATTTCTGTGTTCACAAACAAAATGAAACTATTCTGGACCTTAGGCTACAGGCAAGCATTCTTCTCTGAATCCACTATGCCTGTTAAAAACACAACCTGTCGCATCTGCTCAGCCCTGCCTATCCCATGAAGGTCTGTCTGCAACATCACTGCCAGGGACAGGGTTTCTGTGAGCATCCCTGCCTCTTCTTGAGACAAATTTGCAATGTCTATGGCTTTTGCAAACTCATGAAAACCTCATCCTCAAATGGAACCCATTAGAGTTACCCCAATTAGCTTTAAGCAGCTTAGAGCCTGCATACTTGTCAGGTGTATTGGCGCTAGGGGTTGCAATCAACTTCCTTGCTCCTCTCTCCCTTCACTCCCTCTCCCTCCCACCTCCTTCTTTTTGAACTCAAAGAGGTTTGGCAACTTTAAGAAGTGTTTGTTTTTGTGAGTCTTATTTTTCTAAGCTTTGTTCTCAGCCTTTGAGAGCACCAGCCTAGCAGCCAGAAAGAAAAAAAAAAATACAGTCAATATTATCAGAGAAGCAAGCTTAGAAACTTCTGGGATTCCTTTCTTTTGATGTTACAGGTTTTTTCCCTGTAACCTTGGCTTCATGTATCTGTTTGTCCTACGCCAGGAGTGTGGGCTGGCTACTGTTAGTAGTGGGACTCTCCTGGGCAGCAAAAAATCTTTTTCTTAAAATAAGTGACATTTGTGTGACCTCTCTTTAAAAGCAAAGTGCAAAAGACAGCTGCCACGTACAGTGTTTTAGCTTTTTTTTTTCTTTCCTGGTGCATTAGTCTAGGTTTGAAGTTGAATAGATAAGTGTATAAGATTGCTGATGCTAGGGGTAGCAGGCAAAAACAAAGGTAAAAACAGAGTTGATTAGCAGAGGTAAGCTTTTTTTCCTCTGTCGTTTTACATCAGCATGTGTCAGTGCTGAGTTAGACCATGAACAGTTTCACTTTGCTAGCAGTTGCGGCAGTTTTGCAGGTAACCAGCACAGCAGCTTTGCCAGCAGTATGGCTTGTGTAGGTGTCAGGCAAAACGTATTGGGTCTGATTCATTTCACCTGTAGTTTAAATGGGACTCCTTTGAATCAGTTTGTACACTGAAACCTCTCTAAAACACAAACATCCTTCAAAAAAAGAATGGACAGGAGAACTTCTGCACCACCAAGGCTGAGTGACCTGGGACTGACAGTAGGTGCAGGCAGTGAAGAAGGGATATCCTCCCAAACTGGCTGTCAAAAAGGATGTCCACAGCCTTGGGGAGCAAAGTCCTCCTGGTGCAGGCAGGGATCATCTGCCCTGAAGCAATGCAGCACATGTACGTCCTTTAGCATGTGCCAAGGCTGTGCAGGGAGGCTCTGCTGTGCCTGTGCTTGCTACCAGCCTAATGCAAGAAGCTGTACGTGTCACAGCATGAGTGTGACAGGTGGCACTGGCCATGTGTTAGTGGATCTTCTCTCTGCACCAAGGCCCTGATTCAGCTTGTCTGGAGCTAAAACGTTGCTGTTCTATGTCTCCCATCATCTTGAAAACTGCCATGTTTATTTTAATCACCCTCAGTTCTTCACAGTGTCTCCTGTCCTATGAATTGTTGCTGACTGAAAGTACAAACAAGATCAGCAATACTCTAGTTTGCATCACTGGCTGATTGGAAGCTCTGTTTTTTGAGTTTCCAAAAGGATGTGTACAGAATTGGTATCTTGTCTTGTAAGACCTCAAGATTCCTTGTCTTGCAAAAATTATATTCTTATGCTGGAAAGAGGTGTCCTAAGTTATTTTAAGTTTCTAAAATTGTCAGTTAGACTTTTCCTCTGTCTTAGAGGTTGATGCAAGTAGGCTCATGAGAAAACTTGTTGGGTTTTTTTTTTCAGAGAGAGGAAGAAAATATATCTGTGAAATTCTTGAGGTGTGCATTTCACTTCCAATCACTGTCCTGATTCAAAGATTATCGAACAGAATAAACCTGTATAAAATTATCTTATCTGAATTACTGATAGTAAAAGACACACTAGTGCCCTGAATTATTTTTTTCTTGAATCAGTGTGTCTCGTGTAAAAGAAAATAATTTGGTTTTCATACAAAAATTGCCCACATGGGAGAATATGTGAAAACTTTGGAAGGATTTTAGCAGTAGCAAATGAGGGCTCAAAAGCACGAGTGACTTACTGTGGTTTAAAATAATCACTAAATATCAGGTGAATAACTGGAAGATTTTATTATAGCCATTGGAAGGAAAAATGTGTTTGCTTAAATCTCAGCAAAAGGATGTTAAAATAACAGGTTTCCTCAGCCATTTGTAGTCTCCAAATCCATTACCCCAGCTCAACTGGCAAGGGATGATGTGTAAATCCATAGGATCTTCCGGATAACTACATTATTTGTGCTTTTTTTCTAGTCAAAACTTGTCTAGCTTCAGCTTCCTCCATTAGATTAATGCTTCTGTTTGATAGACAAAATATTCCATTACTGATATTTTGGCCTTTGCAAACTGTCATCAGGTCATCCTTTAATCACATCTTTAAATCCTTGCTTCTGTCACTACACTGCATGTTTCCCAAACCTTTGAATCAGTTTGTACACTGAAACCTCTCTAAAACACAAACATTCACACAAACATCTGTCTCTCTGCCTGGACAGAACTTTCCAACAAGATGTGTTTGATGATTTTTATTCAGAATGTGCTGCAGCAGTAGGATAGGCCTGCTGCAGATAATATGACAATCTGTAGAGCTGTATCAAAACAAAATTGTCATCTCTAGCCCATGTCCAAGAAGTCTGGATTCTCACCTGACTTGGTTTGCTTGGCAGCTATAGACCAGGACAAAACACACACTCATCAAAGGGTGGGATTTGGACCCTGTCTTGAGTGCCCTCTCCTCCTATCTTTCTCCTTTCTTCTTCACTTATTTCTGTGCTACCGTGAGGACTCACATGTTTTGCTGCCACAATGAGATTTGACACTTTAATAATTCTGCAGAAGAGAAGGCCTCTCCTGTTGGAAGGCATGCTGAAATCAGACTTGAGCAGATGGGCTCTTTTTTATGTACCCTCCTTATTAATACAATGTGATGGGAGTGAGGAATGATGCTTCACTGAAGAAGTCAGGCTTGAAGATAATTTGGTATATTAGGGATATTCTGTCTGGAAACACTCAACTTCTTGCTCCCTGTAGAAAGACACTGGCATACCTTGGAATGACAGAAGCCACTTTGTATTCACTTAGCTGATCTACAGCCATTCAGAAGTAATTGTTGTTCTTTGCAAAGTTTCTTATAATCATCAGGTCTGTTGGGAGGAAATAGTCCAGCATTGCAAGACAGACATAGCTAGCATCTAAGTAAAGCTAGGCCAGTTTTCTTACCAGTTTCTGTGGCATCCACCCAATCTCAGAGTAAATTGTTTTAATGTTTTTTGCTTGAAAAAGAATATTTCAGTGTGAGACATATAAAATCACTACCACCAACAATAAAAAATAACCCACCCACCCAAAAAACAACAACAACAACAAACAACAACAAAAAAAAAGAAAATAAAAACAAAACAGTAAAAAGACTCCAATCTTTTCATGCCAGTCAAAAAGGGGCTGAAAAAGCCTAACATTCATTCCTGGGGTGAGGACACTGTGTTAGGTTCAGCCAACAACCTTCTATGGGCAATTCAGCAAAAAGGGGCATTTTCCATCTCCTCATTCAGAGACTAGATTTGCCAGTCTCAGGGCAAGATCTGGAGGGCTCATAAGATGCAGGAGGAGGATAAAAAATAACAGTGTTTCTCAGAAATATGGCAATCTTCAAAGAGACTCTCTAACATCCTTTCTCAGAAAGATCCATGGAGACTTCAGGCTGGGCTGTGGGAAGGTTTATGAGCTTCAGCCTGCCCAGACCTCAGCCCTCACTGCCTCTTACTGCATCTTAAAAAGTAGGAGGAACCCTGCAGGCAAGACATTACCAATAAATACCTATTTAGTTGAAGTGCAGGGAGAATTTGAAGGTGTAGGTCTGTGGCTGGCTGCCTGTCAATGTCTGCATACAGAGATGAGGCAGCTGCTGTCTGTGGCATTCCCATGGACTGGAATGGTTCCCCAGAAGGAGCGATAACACATGATCTTATCAGTGTGTGGAGAGGAGGCGGAAGCTTAGAGTTGTGAGGCAGTGAAATAGGAGGGTGGAAGGAGATGTACAGGGAAGCAAGCAGTGCTGGCAGATTTGAGGAAGGTCATGCATGAAGGAACAAGGTTTTCCCTACACCATCTGACAGCCATCTGCATGGTCCACTCTTGGTTCCTCATGGTGTTCAAGGTATAAATAAGGAGCTACCTCATTTCTGGGGGACTTTCCTTCTGGACCAGTTAATCAAGATGGATTCATGAGGCCCATTTCAAGTCATCAGTCTTCCTGCATTATGCATTTCTTTTGATGATTGAGCCCACAAGCAGTGGAGAGGAATATAAATGTCTGACTTGCTGACATCTCTCCCAGCAACAAAGGCAAAGTGAGCAGGACAATAAAACAACCTTTAGCTAAAAAAATGTTTTCAGTTTAAGAACAGCTTAAAGAACAGATGCAGCAAGGAAAACACAGTGAGGAAAAAGCCCTTCCCAGTACTCTTCTATTTTCTTTTTGAAGGCATGAGGTCTATAGCAGCTGTCCATATTATTTACTAGCAGCAGGACTTCTGCATGTAATCACTTTGTGAGCCTCATTAATGCAGAGAGAAGAGTCCCTGGAATTAGCTAAAGAACAAGTTCCTTCCTTTAAACCGAGTCTGGCTGTTGCTCAAACTGTGTGTTGCAGATGCTGTGAGTCAGAGCAGACATGGAGCAGGGAGGCTGTCTCAGCCCATCATTGTGAATGGAGACAGACAGATTTTTGTGGTTTATTGTCAGCCAGCTAATTTGATGGCATTCAGAGAAAGCCGTGCATTTTCCAGGCATACACAAAGCAGGAGGCCATATTTTCTGTTTTGCTGAGATGATTTTGCAAAGTGAAATTAAATCAAAGGGACAGCTAATCCTGCTGTAGGGCAGAGGGTGGGCTGCCTGACATGATGTCACTTCCAGATAGGTTTTGATGGTTCCCAGAGATAACTGTGCTTACAGAAGTGTTGTCTTCCCTGAAGAACCTACGTCCTGGGCAGTGACCCTCTCTGGTGCCCTGGGATGCTCTGTGTTGCATGTGGATCCTTCTATGACTGCATTGCCAGGGGTGCTGGCACCACACCTGGGCTGGAGCAGGAGTGCCTCTGTTCTTCCTCTTCCTCCCCAGGGAACTGGCAGCGTTGCCAGATGCCTGCATGTCCAACAGTTACATCCAAAATCGTTCCAGTCTAAAGAGCCTGAGGAAAGCACAGACCACCAAGTTCCAAGGACTCAACTGGTTTCCCTGAAGAGCTCACTGTGCTCCAGACATGGCTGCAAAATGAGAATTTTCTGGTATTCATTATGCATTTTTTTGAAATTGTTTCAAGCTGTTTGACCATTCCAAGACACCATAGAGGTCCCATGGAATATCTCATTCCAGAACTTCTGACTTCTTCCTGTAATTGATTGGATGGCAAAAGGAAGCATTTCTGTGCTGGCTCTTTCCCAGACTGGTTGATACTAAACACATTCCTGTAAAAGCACATCTGCTGTCCCTCCATAGTGAATTGTAGTATTTCCTTAGACAGTTTTTAAGAATTTATTTTCAGTTTTCTAAATATGACAAATTTAAAACTAAATAAAATGTCATTTTTTTGTAACGTGGCTATAGTTAGTACACGGTGACAGATGATTGATGACTTCTTTACTTGCAAATATTGTAATTCTGTTTCTCACTTCCTACAAGAACTGACTGATATTGCAGACAGAGAGATAAGCATATTTAATTCCTGATGCCACTTTGTCAATAGAAGCAGTTTCAAGAGACAGTTTGCATAACTTTTGATATTTACTTTACAACTAGCAAGAATTGACCTCTTCTGGGGATTGTTTTCTAAAATATCTGAACTCTGGTATTCCCAAGTCATTGGCTGTCATATCACCCAGACCAGCTCTGAGCAGATTTCAGTGGTGCTGTTATTAAAATTCCTTTGCAATTAGGGCTGTTGCTATATTGATTTGGGCATGTGAATAACAGGTGAAAAGAGTTATTTTAGCAGTTGATAACAGCAAAATGCAAGAAATATTAATGGTTAATGTTGTCCTCTATGGTCCCAACTGCCTTAAACCACTGGAAAATCTTCAGAGGTCTCCACACTTTTTAAAGAACCGGAATTGTGTCAAAAATTAGTGGGGAAAAATAGTGTAATCTTTGGGAAAAAAATAATCCCTTTTGTCTGTGCAGGTTATTTTTAAAATTTAACTAAATTTAATCCCAACTAAGATTGTTGAATACTTGCTGCAGTTTCAGAATGGCTTGGTGAAAGCAGTGAAAGACTGTTTTCAACTGCATTTGTCTTGCCACTGATGTCATCATCTTTTTTTGACTTTTCCTATTTAAATCTGTATGTTAAGGGGACAAATAAGCCAGACATTTTGCTCATACTCTATTGTGAAATTGGACTTTTCTTCATGTCTTTGTAGGCCTTTCAAGGAGGAGCTGGTGACACAAACTTCAAGTTGCTGTTTGGTAGTTTCTTTTTCCCCTGAGTACTTCCCAGGAGCAAAATGTCACTATAATTTGCTCCTAACCATGAATAACCAGTTGGCAACCTGTGAGGTCTTTCTTACTGAACCTTAGGAGTCCTGTGTGTCAAAAAAAAACTTGTTCTGAAATGCATTAAGATGTCAGGTACAATTTTCCTGATGCATTTCCTATTCATTAATCACAGCTCTGGCTTTCTGAAACCCCTACACTAACAATTACAAACAAAATTGATGTGAGTTTAACCAGTATTCTGAGGAATTGTGTACACACACAAAAAAAATAACCCAACCTAAATCACTGCACTTTGAAGCAAAATAAATGATCTGTTTAGAGCATCTGTACACCTATATCCAATCCTCAATCTTGTAAGTGGATGTCAAATTGCTTACAAAAAGCAGGAAGAAAAAGTGTGGGTCTTTAAAGTAATTTTTGAATCACTTATGACTCCCTTGGTCTGATGCTGATGTGAGGGCAGTTTAGTCTTTTCCTTGCGAGCAGTTTGTTCCTAAACAGGTTCCCATCTAATGGCTTGAATGGAAGATAATGAGCTAATTAGCTCCCACAGCTTATGCACAGAGAGCACCATTTTGGGAACCCAATCAGTGTCTCCCGAGAATCATGTGACATGGCTTTTTTGACTCAGACCATCATTGTATATTTAGAGCAAGGAAGGGAAAGAAATCCTGTGGTAGGTTATGAAGTTTTCTGTGGAGAACACGCACCAACAGGACAGAGGGAAGGCAGAACTCGAGCTATGACTGTTGCTCAAGGCATTGCATTGAACACAATCCTCTCATTAATTTTCCCTTGTGCATTATGGTTGCTGATGGTACTAGTGGAAATAGTTGACTACATCTCTAATGTTTGTATTCCAAAAGAAAAAGGACCAGACTTCAGCCTGTCCCACACACATAACCCTAGCAGAAGGGCAGAGTCTCTTTTCAAGCATCTGCCTTGTGCAAGGAAGCACAGCAAACAGTTCTGCCTAACAGCAGTGCTCAAGAGAAAAGGTCAAAGCTGGGAGACCAAAAAAAGACCTATTCTCCATATTGCTTGTAGTGCATCTCCAGTTATTTTTTGCATCCAACTCAGCAGGAGTGACTAATTCTATAATGTCACCCAAGTACACATGTGTATTTTCACACTTGAGTTCATTACATGTACTGAGCAAGAGGTGGAGGACAGAAACAGAGAAAATAAAGAAACATATTTCATTAGATAATCTGAAGACCAGAAGAGCACCCTTTTTTCTCCCAAATTAGAAAATCCTATAAACTGTCTTTTCTAGTAGATTCCTTTGACAAGATGACCCACCACTTATCTGTTGAAAGTTCATTTTGTTCAGGATTTGGTTTTCCCTACAAACTGATTTGAAAAGTAGTAGTCTCTCCATTGATGACTGAGTGCATAAAAGCTAGAGCGGTGTAAATAATTATGTGTAAAAGTTAGAGCTGGGTAAATAATTCTTTCCAATACTTTTTGAGATTATTTTTAACTCTTTTTTTTTTCATCCAAGTGTTATTCAGGATATACTTTTCTGTTAGTTCATTTGCAAGAAAGCTATATAAGTGTTATTAGTATGACTATTTGTCTTCCTGTGTGGAACCTGCAGTCTATGTCCAGCTCAGAATCTGTGAGAAAGACAATTTCACCATGTGGTCAGTGAAGCGGTGCTTTTCTCGAGTTGGATCCTACCTTGCAGAGGGAAGAGGTTTTCCCTAAGCTGGCTGCCATATGCATAATAAGCAGGATTCCTCTTACCCGCTCAGAGACGTGTTCCTCTGATGTGCTTTCCCCATTTCTCTCTTATACTAGGGATTCATGGATATTGACCTGACCAAATTCAAGGAGAGTGGAGCCAATGTAACAGGTTTCCAGTTGGTGAATTACACAGATGTTGTTCCCTCCAGGATCATGCAGCAATGGAGAAATAATGATGCCAGGGAGCATCCTCGTGTAGACTGGAAGAGGCCAAAGGCAAGTGTTGTAAAATAAAACATTTTATTTAGGGTCTATCGGTCTCAGTTCAAGTTATACCCACCTCTTTATGACTCTTTGTGATTGCACAGGGCTCTTCAAACTCACTCTGAAAACCTGTCAATATAATTCTGAATATTATCTCTTCCAGGTGTCTCCACAATGTCTAATTTTTAGTAGGCAAGAGTTGTTGCCTATAAGATATACACAAATTTGCAAATTCATTCAGTCTCCCAGTTTCTACCCTCCTCAAAGCCAAGGAATAAACATCTCATAATGTTCAGTATATAAAAATGAAAAAGTTTTGTTAACTCCTTAACCTTTGACTTGTTTACCGCATATCCAGTTATATAAGTATTTCCAGATGTTCTTTCTGAGCATTTCAAATCAGTGTGTACAGCAGAGGGGAAATATATTTTAATTCCTAATACAGAAGACCCTGAAGCTGTCAAGGGGAAGGGAAGGGGAAAGTTGTTTTTTTTTCTATCTGACATTTGAAAACAAATACACTTGTGACAAACACTCAGCAATAGAAATGTCAACTTTAGAAGTATAAGATAAGAAAGTGACAAACAAATCAATAGATGATCATAGGAAAAGGAATTAACTGTAACAGTTACCAGTCATGCCAGAGTTTTACACTAGTTTCTGTACAAGTTTCTGCTTGAATAAACTAATCTTTTGCAGATTTTTTGCACATTGAAGCAAAGTTTTCTGGCCTCTAGAGATCTGTGACCAGAAAGGATCACTGTTATTTGATTTTGAATATCTCACACTGTATAATGTATTCATTAAAAGTTCAGGTCAACTGTTGTAATTAAACAGAAAGACTCAGGCAAGAGATGTATGGTCTTTAAGGCTGAGTACTCCTCAGGGAGTGCTACCTGAAGGCAGCCGGGCTAGATGAGCAAAAGGCAAAGCAGAGCCATCCTTAGCTCCATATCAGGAGCTTCTTTGATCTCCCATCCTCTGGGAGAGAAGGCAGCAAGTTTCACAAGTCAACAGGATGGTAGTGATTACAGGGAACAAGAGACTGTTGAACTTCATAGATGAAAACAGGGCAATTCATCTGAAAAGTTGCCATGAGGTCAACCAGTGTAACATGCCCAAGACCAACTTGATGTAATGGGAAACGTTCAACTCCTTTTCTCTTTCTAGTACACGTCAGCCCTGACGTATGATGGGGTTCGGGTGATGGCTGAGGCATTTCAGAACTTGCGAAGGCAGCGGATTGATATCTCCCGTCGCGGCAACGCTGGAGACTGCCTTGCCAACCCAGCTGTGCCCTGGGGACAAGGAATCGACATCCAGAGAGCACTGCAACAGGTTCAAAACCCAACCCATGTGTGCACTGTGAGGATGGCTGAAAGTAGCCCACGGGTGGGAGAAGAGGGGTGATTAGCCACAGAAATACTCAGGATAAGGAGCTGACCCTTTCAGATTAGAGACAGGTCTCCTAAGGAGTTCAGGGGTACCTGCAGCAAACCAGTTCTTCTGATACCTTATGTGTCATTGCCTTCTTCAATTTCTCTTGGAGAAATGCAAAAGTCAAAAATTTTTCCCATAAAATCCTGGATTCCTATTTTTATCTTCCCCTTTCCAAGAGATACCTCCTTAGACCACATTTTTGAAGCTCTTTCAATTCTCTGTGAACTCAGACTTGGTTCCAGATTGCTAATGAAGCTTGAAACCATGTGAATTTTGCCTTGTGTTGGCTGTCATCAGAATGTTCTCAAGTCCAGATTATAGCTTGTTTCATACTGTGAGGATTTATAAAAGTCTTAATAACAGCCATTTTAGATATCTGATAGTCTTGCTTTTTCATCCTACATCAGACTTGAGATTTTCAAATAAACAAAAATACTACCTGAAACTTACAGTATGAGAGAGAAACACTTATCAGAGACTTAGAAAGGTAGAATATTTTAAATTTTCATTAAATTTCAAGACTGACATTTGCTTCTAGCATTTGTCTTTTTATTTTTCAGACAGAAATAGATGGATGCCTTGCAAATACTGCTAGTTCACTGTTACGCAAATCTAGCTTATCCCATCTTCTTTCCTTAATTGTGAAGAAGACAAGAAGAAAATTTGGTTAATTTGAATCATATGTAAAGTCCCCCAAGTATTTTGTTTTGATTTGGTTTTGGTTTACTGGTAAACAAACAGTTCCTTTAAAACCAATCTTGCATCTGAC
This sequence comes from Ceyx cyanopectus, assembly GCA_013401355.1. NCBI lineage: Eukaryota > Metazoa > Chordata > Aves > Coraciiformes > Alcedinidae > Ceyx > Ceyx cyanopectus. Next base: position 16,105 of record VYZU01081029.1, on the reverse strand, counting down.
TTGATTCAATTTGTTCGCAAGCCTGTCATTGATGTTCTGTATGACTTTGGGCAAATCACTGTCATAGCTCCTCCAAGCCCTTGTAATAAAATCAGCCTCCTTGATGCATTAGGGTGATCAGTTGCCTAATAAACACGAAATACTTGGAAGTCTTCTGATGAACAATAGGTTCTCAAGCATTTTCCTTTATTGAATTTATGAGAACAGGATATCAAAATTAGACTTGGCTAGAAAAATACAATGTTGTGTGTGTTGGAAAATCCCCTCTGAAGTTTCATCATATTTTCATTAAAACAATTTAAAAACTCTTTATCTTTCAACTATAGTGATTTTGGGCACAGAACCTGAAGATCTATTTGCAAAAGTTGTTTCTTTACCATTGAAAAAACTATAATTTTTAAAAGATTTGGCTAGTTCAGTTGTGGTGGTCAAAATAAAATTCTCTGAATCATGCAAGAGAAGTAGACTCCTAGGAAAATTTTAACTATGATTTGAATAATCATCCAGCATTTAGTATTATAGCAATAAAGAGGCAGATGGAAATGGAAGAACATATTAGATTGAAGATTTGAGTTATCCTTTCTGTAAAGACTCACAATTAGGGCAATTCTCACAGCTATTCACAGTGTGGTTTCTGTTTACTTCCCATTTGCTAATGCCTAAAATTTTATGAGCTGTTTTAAAGCAAGAAGTTTTCTCTACTTATTTCTACACAAATGTCTAGAATAAGCTCCCACATTGCCTTATTTCTGTTTAGTGTAGGAAGGAGTCATGGATGGTAGGAGAAAAGATGAAAAGCAATTTAAAACATTCTGGTATTTTTCAAAACCAGAAATATAACAGATTTCAGCAAAATACATACTTTTATTAAAGAGAATTATTTATTTTTCTTTTCCCCCCAGGAGTTTGCTCACAAAATACTGCTAAACTCATACATGAGGTTTCAGATGTACTTTGAAAAGATTATTATAATTGTTTACTGATTTTTTTTGTTAACATTATTTGATTAACACATCTAGTAAACAGGCAGCTAGTCCTTAACTGACAACTAACCTTGTAAATCAGAAGGCCACAACAGCATCCTTCTCCCCCAGCTCTCCCAGCAAAGTACCACACAGCCATGCCTCATACACAAATGTGCTTAAAATGCTCATGCCTCCAGTTGACTTCACTGATGCTTAGCAATGATGCTTAGCACCCTGTTGAAATCAGTTCTTGCTATATTTGGTAGTAATTCAGAGGGTCTCAAGAGAATGGTAAATGATGGAAAAATTGTGTTTCAGCCTCCAGCATGGATATGATCTCTCATATCCCCTTTTGCCATTTCAGTGCCACAACAGGTATGACAGGATGAAGATTTGATTCATTCAGATACACAAAATTGGTGGTGTACACCTGCCTTTTAGTACATATAAAGATGTAAAGGACAAGCACCCATGACCTAAACTGCAGAGTCAGGATCTGAAAAAAAACCCAAAGAGGCCATGAAAAAACGGCCACAGGAGTGCTTAAGACAATGGTGCTTTTCTAGGGCATCTATCTTTTATAAGCATGTTGTGTTGTGAGAAGGGGAAAGCAAGTTTTTCCAAATGTCATCAGAAATACCTCTTGACTTGCAGCTTCAGAAAATACTGGCAGATGTTCTTTTTCATAACAAAAATTTATGATAATAGCTGGAAAACAAACAGTTTAAGCAGATTGCCAACAGATTTCTTCCATAATGACATATCCTCATTTCTTCACCATAAGCCTTTACTCTGAAGATCTCAGAGTACTGAAAAAGGCTTCTAAGTATCCGTTCCCATTTTGCACATGGGAATACTTCAGTTGCAGGGTCAACAGATTTGTCTAAAACAAGTCAAAAGGCTGAGAACAAACCTTTAATTCCCACTCTGGTGGCATGAACATTTATCCCATTGGTTTCTATAGAGACCCAAATTTGCACTCCTTTCACATGTTCCTGGTCCCCACTGCTTAGCCCCACACACTGTATGTGTCCCCAGTCAGAAGCCCTTCTTTACACCAGGCTGGGAACTTTTGCCACAAGTCAGAGGCACAAGGAGAACAGAGAAGTTCAGTTCATGGGGTGTTATGTGAGCAGTGCTCTTCAGCTTGGTAGTGTTATCAGCAGAGATTTATGATTCAAAGTTTCCTAAGCAAATCTCATTTACAAAATACTAAATTGTCAGGACTTATTAGGCTGGTGCAGAGGTAATTAAATTTTTAGACTCTTCTATATTAAATGGTGGCAGCTGGAAGCCATGTCTATGTTTTTGTGTTTTCTCTAATAACAGTTCCTGATTTGGACTGACAAATTCCTTACTAAATCCTGACTGCAGGTGACATTTAGAAAACATGAACAAACACAAAACCCAAGGAGTCTAGAGCTGATTTAGCTCAATATTACATCCCAAGAGGTGGTAGGCTCACTCATATGCATCACTGAGCTCAGTAACAGGTCACTAAGTTATAAGAAAAACAATATATAAAAGAAAAGGTAAGTTGAGAAAAAGGCCATGCAGATGGCCAGGCACAAGGTAGAGAGTGGAATGGTGTCAGGTAAATGTCCTGTCTCACCTGTATGTGCCTGAGAGACACAACTATGCTCTCCTTCCTTCCTCCTCTCGCCTCTTATTGCTGCTGAGTTGTTCCCTCATGGGGTGCTGACCAATTTGCTCTCCTCATTGACACTTATGTCTTTAAGGTCCGTTTTGAAGGATTGTCTGGCAATGTTCAATTTAATGAGAAGGGACGGAGGACTAACTACACCCTCCATGTGATTGAGATGAAACACGATGGAATCAGAAAGGTAAAGTAGAAAGTGACCTGAGATCCTGTGTCAGGCACCTGTCTGGTGTTCAAGTTACACTGTGATAAGTTTTAAGCAGATATTTCTGTTCATGAAAGCTTACATGTGAAGTCACAGCAAGTGCAGTCACGACTGTCTGCATGAAAAAAGCCAAGCACTAGGGAGAACTCTGGCTATATTACTAAAAAAATGAAACATATGGAAAGGGTCATCTAGAGCAACAAGGGCATTCTAGCTGTGAGGCAGGGATTTCCAGGATAGTAAAAGCTTGGCCCACTTTTTCCTCACTCTCTTTTTGTCTGTGTAATGAAGATAAATTAGTAGTTAGTGTGGGGTTTTGTTTTTTTTTCTCCTGAGCTTTTATAATCTTTAATCTGCCATAAGCAGGCTCCTGGTCATGCCCTTTGTTAATACCTTTTCCCAATTATTGTGATAAGAAACTCCTTTCAGGGAACAGAGCTCGGGCAACTTCATATATGAGGTGATGGAAAACCTCTTATAAAATCAACCCCCCAAAGTGGATAATCTCAACAATGATCTTCCTAATGATATTCAGTGGCACTCTGCTTTACCTGCAAGCAGTGACAGATCATCCCAAATCCTGATTATTAATAAGAACAAATTAACATGACAATTCTTCCCATTACAACTGTTCAATTTATTTATAACCCCAAATTTATTGATATTCACCAGGATTATGTTTGGGTTTTTTTCACATGATGTTTTGTCCTGTTGTCTCAAGATGTCCTTATGTCCTATGTTCACATTGGCTTTCAGCTGCAGGATAGCATTTTATCACCCTGAAGCATCTGGACATGCAGCAGCATGTTCACTGTCAGAAAAATATTCAGAAGTCACACAGAGGAAGTGTGAACTCTTGGCATAGGGCTGAGGCAGGGAATGTCAATAATACCCCAGTACTGTGTGCCATGTTTTTATGTGCATACAAGCACTATGACACTGCAGCATATCATGCACATTATTTTCAGGCTGGAGTCATGGTGGGATGAGGAAGTTTCTGGTCCCCCCAGCAGTTATGAACATATATAGAGAGAGATGATCCTGTTTGGGTGACCCTCTTACAATTTCTTGGTTAATATTACAAAAATATATCAGTGAGGTATCCTATTTTTATATCTGGCAGATTGGTTATTGGAATGAAGATGAGAAGTTGGTCCCAGCAGCCATAGATACTCAAAGTGGCAATGAGTCTACAAGCCTCCAGAACAGGACTTACATAGTCACAACTATCCTAGTAAGTGCTGTGGCTTCTATCCCAACTCTCACTCTTCCCCATCTCCCTGATGTGCAGACTCCCTCTTCCCCCTCATGTACTCTCCTTTGTACTACATCACTTTAATAATAGCAATAATAATAATAATAATAATAATAATAATAGTAATAGTAATAGCACTTACTGTTTCCTGTCAGGTCCATAAACTTATCTGAAAATTGCTGTGGCTAATCAAATAGTATTAAAGAGTTCTTATATTTAAGTGTGGAAAATACAAAAGATTATGACAAGATAGTAGAAGCATCAGCATAGGTAAATTAGGAACATTATAACTGTGCTTTGTATTTAGCCCACAGAATGGGGGTTGTAATTTTGGGAAGGATAAGCTGTATTGTGCAGAGAGGCTGAATCATAGCTTTAAAAACAAATCTTCACTATAATCATGAAGGAATAATAGGTACCCCATAATGTATGGTATCATGTATTGTGTCATTATATATGCTTACCCTGCAGAAACATGAAATTTTACTAACTTGTTTGTTGAATACTTACTGGGAGTCTACAGAGAAGACATAATACTCAAATCGGGTTAAACATTTTTAGGCTCTCTCTTGCCCAGAAGATCTGATTCTGCTTATGCCCACATAGGCAGACATGCCTTTAAAATTCACAGCTCAGGTGCACTAAATATCCCTTCCAGAACTGCACTGAAAGGTTTGTTGTCTAAATTCCCCTGGCTACTGCATTCCTTTCAGGTCCATCACTTCAGAAACTGCACTAAGATTCTACATGAGGAAATAGAAAATACCCCAATAAAAATCACACCTCATATCTTCTAAATTAAGCCCACTATGTGTTGACTGTGCCCTTTGGTACAGGTGCTCAAAGCCAGAGCTTTGCAAAGGGACCAGAAGCTTCTCTAGTGTGAGTCTCTAGATTGTGTTTTTCTAGAATGTGGAGTATGACTCAATATTGGTCTTCTCTGTGTCAGGAGGACCCATATGTGATGCTCAAGAAGAATGCCAACCAGTTTGAAGGCAATGAGAGGTATGAAGGCTACTGTGTGGAGCTGGCCGCTGAGATCGCAAAGCACGTTGGCTACCACTACAGGCTGGAGATTGTCCGAGATGGGAAGTATGGAGCCCGAGACCCCGACACGAAAACATGGAACGGCATGGTGGGAGAACTTGTTTATGGAGTGAGTTTTCAACCTTGTCTTTAGCTTTTGGTACTTGAGAACACACTCAAGCCCTAGAGTAAGAAGGAGTCCTGCATCCTGTAAGACTGAGCTGTCTTGATGACCTCAACTCTGATAATGCGAATAATTAACCCAAGTAAAACATTTAAATTTATCGAGGAACAGCATATTTTGTGCCTATGGAAATGTCAAAATATTTACTTTCAACAGTTTCAAGAGTCTTTTTCTTTCCATTTTTGGAAGAACAAGTACTGAAAGGTCAAACTTTCCCATGGGTAGAATCTCCAAATTTTACTTGCTTTTATATTTGGAAGGTAATGGCAGCATAAAGGAAGGATAAGCTTTCACACACTCAGCATATGACTGGTGAACAGTAGGACCAGAATACTTTGTGTCTAGCCACTAATTTCCATTGCCTTAGATATACACCTGCACTCTACACTTCTAAACCTGGTTTGGTATGGTAGTTGCAATCTGTGGTGTTGAAGTCATCTTTCAAAGGAGTCTAATTTTCCCTTGTAGGGAGAGGGAAAATTAGTTCAGGGAGCATCAGTGTCCAAGTCTCTGTGTCACTATGTTGGAGTTGGGGTTGATCTGTTTCCTGCTGGTAGCTCTGCAGTATATGCTGACAGCCATTTCAATGCATTTCCCTTTCCATTTTCAAGATGCTTTGTAAAATAAGAGGAGAATGCACATCAGAGACACTTGAACATTTTTTCCTCTTTTCCTGCGTCAGTTATGCAATCAAAAAGCGATTCCTGATGGAAGTAAACATCCTGACTTTTTTTTTTCAGGCAAATGGCCTTTCTTTGCCTCTTTTGATGTCTGAGTGATAAAGCTCTTTTAGTAAAAATGATCTGGGGAGAATCAGACAAGGGAGCTTGGTGGCTGAAAAAGAAAATGCTATGATTTCAAAACAGAACTGGTAATCGGGAGTGATAAAATGGAAATAATACAGCAATATTATGGCCTGCTCTTTTTTAACATTTCTCTTACAATTGGTTTTGTCTGATTTATTCTGAGATAGCAGGGGTAAACAGAGATCAAAGGAACATAAACTGGAGCTAGTAGGTACATTTTATCCCCAGAATGAAAATCTCTTTCCTGTCTCTCCTTTTCAGAGAGCAGATGTGGCTGTGGCACCATTAACCATCACTCTGGTTCGAGAAGAAGTTATAGACTTTTCCAAACCGTTCATGAGTTTAGGTATCTCCATCATGATAAAAAAACCTCAGAAGTCCAAACCAGGAGTTTTTTCCTTTTTGGATCCTTTGGCTTACGAGATATGGATGTGTATTGTTTTTGCCTACATTGGAGTGAGCGTTGTCCTCTTCCTGGTGAGTCGCTTCAGCCCTTACGAGTGGCACACTGAGGAGTTTGAGGAAGGACGGGATCAGCCGGCCAATGACCAGACGAATGAGTTTGGGATATTCAACAGTCTCTGGTTCTCCCTAGGAGCTTTCATGCAACAAGGATGTGATATTTCTCCAAGGTGGGTTGTCTTCTCCAGTGAATTTTCTTCCGGTCCATGTGGCTTAATCTTTCTGTATGCTTTGGTGTGGAGCAAGTTTTTTTTTGACCTTCCTTCCTGCAACATAGTCTAGTTTTGTGAATTGGTTACAGATTCAGAAAGGATGCAAGGGTTCACAGTTCTCACACCCATGAACCTGGGACTTCAAACTTGAGATCATAAAATTACCATTAAAAATTTATCCTGGGGAATTCTTTTGAGGAAATTTACAGAAACACAAATTAGATTGTTGAAAGGCACCCAATTGCAATTGATTTTTGTAAGTAATTTACTTTGTTGTTGTTAGAAACAAAAACATTCAAGTATTACAAAAGAGGTATGGAATTCTACTAAAGTAAGGAGAAATGATACAGTAGGTGCCCAGTGAAAGGTTATATGGTCTGTGACAAAGGTTATGAAGCTCACTGAGTGGATTTAAGTATTACTGGCCTTTAAAAAGGTTGGTTGAGTTTTCCTTCTAGTTTCTTAGTTAATATTTTTGCTGTATCTGTTCAGTAGGATCCAAAGTCCAAAGGATTCCTAAAGGGACTTTTTGGTGAATTACCCTTTTGATTACTTTTAGATTCATTTTTCATGGAAAAGATGGCACAATATCAGGAGACTGAAAAACTAATAAAATGTAGAATATGTAAATCTGCGATTGAGACAAGAGTAAAGAGATATTTGTAAGCAATGTCTAAAACTATCTCCTTCACCTTTGAGAGCTGTATTTTCACAAATCTTGGTTACAGAGATTTTGCTTACTGCAGAAACCTGTGATAGTCCATGATACACGTACCTTCTCAACATCTTGCTCATACAAAGGCATTTAAAAAGAAAATAAATATAATTCAAAACATGGGAACCAAATAATTGTAAGTGGGACTCTGATAGATTTTTATTGATCATCTTATTTACACAAATTATGTATCCGGTAAGTAATGTCTACAGTAACTGAGGGATCTTTGTTTTGGTACATGTATATTCACATGAGGCAGGATCAGAGGTGAGCCAGGGCTAAGGTTTTTGACACCAGTGTTTTGTGTCCAGGGCATATATACTTAGGGTTTGTGAGGATGAAAGAGGGTTAATGACAAGTGCCTCCATGTATGTACACATCACTTGCAAGAGATCTGCTCTGGATGTTGTTTAGAGGGAGTGCATGTGGACAGATCAAGCACCAAAGCTGCTAGATGCAACAGGACACTGCTGTCATTCCCAATTGAGGTTAGGATCATTTTTGGACAGGTTTGACTCAAAATCAGAAACTTGACAGTCACAGGAATGAATTTACAGGCACTATATGCATTCTCTGCATTTACATGGCTGGAGAGGGGCTGTTTACAAGGGCCTGTAGTGAAAGGACAAAGGGTAATGGGTTTAAATTAGAGAAGAGTAGATATAGACTGCATATCAGGAAGAAGTACTTTACCTTGAGAGTGGTGGATTAGTGGAATAGGCTCCCCAGGGAGGTGGTTGAGTATCCCTGGAGATATTCAAGGTGAGGTTGGACAAGGCTCTGAGCAGCCTGGTCTAGTTGAGGGTGTCCCTGCTCAATGCAGGGGGCTGGACTAGATGACCTTTAGAGGTCCTTTCCAGCCCTAAACATTCATTGATTATATGATACATGTCATGATGACATCAGAAGTGATGCTCTTATACAAGTAGACAGCAGAGGCCTTCTGTTTGGTTGGGGTTTTTTTCCCCATCCTTCGTTTTTTGGGTTTTGTTTCCCTTCAAAGGCAATATCAGCAGATATACATGTCTTGTGGGTGAACAAAGCAGGCAGAAACTAGTTTCCTGCTTGCTGGGCTGTCATCAGGGTCAAGGAGGTAGCACAACTCCATCAGCAAGCAAAGATGACTGTGAAGCTCAGCACAGCTCCTATAGGATGAGGGGAGAGATCAGGCACCAGCTTGTTGGCTATTGGATGCCAATTTGTCCAAATATTAATGAGCTTGCGATAGCAGAGAAAAAAAAGCCTTCAGGGCTTTTTAATAGTGACAGCTTTTATGAATATGTTTTATTATCTGATCATTGATTAGCAGGAGTCCAGGTGGAGCATTCAGAAAGCCTTCTCAGCAGAGGGAAATTTCAACTTTATTGCTGTCTTATAACACAGCCCTGTGCATTAGGATCAGGTTATTGTGATTTTCATTCTTATTGTTGTTCTTGTCATCATTATTCTTATTTAGGAAAGAGAAAGTCTTCCTTTGGGGATATTGCAATAGGCAGTTTTTGTTACAAGGAGGAGTGTGGAGAGGTGAAAAGCTGAGACTTTGTGGAATAGCAAATCTGGAAACATCTTCAATAAGAAGTGTCAAGGAAAGATCAGTGGTTTTGATTCAAGTAACAAGATTTTCTCTAGCTAAACAGCATGCTTTGAAACACCATTTCAAAGCCTGGTTTTATTTTACTTTGAAATTGGAAATGAGAATGGTTCTGTTATTGTTATTTTAATGTCGTTAATTTGATCATCCTGATAATGAAAATCCCAATTTTACTGAAACCATTATTTTCTCATGGAGAACAGGAGTACTTTATAACTACAGATTTTTTGCAAGAAGAGAAAATTTGAAATATGGGAATTATTATAAGTCCCAGTAACCCAAGTACATCTCCTGGAGATAGTTGCAAGTGGGGGGGAGAGGAAGATATTTTTGTGAGATCTGAAAGCAAGGAGAAAGCAGAAGATTGAGAATTACCATAGGATGTTGTTGTACAGAAAGGCTCTGGGCACCCTCCATATTTCACATATATTTTTCACATGAACCTAGTGCATTATTTCTGACACACATCACTTAGAAATGAACTCTTGGTAGAATGACATTGTGGACAGGTGGGGATCTGCTCTATTCCAATATATTTCCTATATGGTTGCTCCTAAATGTATCACTGCAATCAGCACCTCCCCAGTAATACATTAACCAACATAAATAGCTTCTGTTATACATGTGTTCTGTCATTCTCTCCCCAGTAGGAAGGAGCAAGTGCAGGGGTGTATTTTGTTTTTGTAGAGGTTTGGGATTGTTTATTTCAGTTTTGTTTTGGGAAGGAGTAAGGAAAAATTGTCTGGAGGTTTGTGGGTTTTTTTCTAGAGCATACTTGTTTCAAGTGCATATGCCACTATGTATTTATTGTGAAAAAAAATGTAGGATCAAAACTGCAGACACATCACTCAGCACAGTGGGTGGTGAGGTTTGCAGCAACTCCTTGCTTTTGTAAATGTGTGTTCCTCAGTTGCAGACCTGTCCCCAGGGAACTTTGGTCCACCACAGGGACAAAAATATGCTCTTGAAGGAAAGTAGTGTCCTTTTTAAGTACAATCTTACTAGCCAGAACTTTAATCAGGCTTTTAAGTATGCTTAAAACAATCTACCAAGCACTTCAAGGATACACTGTGAATTTGATGGTCTGCAGATGGCCAAGACAGTGTGCAGTTGTGGGTGATGTACTCATAGCCTCTTCTCTGAAGAGGGTGGCTGTTTGGCATGAGGTGAGATGGTCTCTGCCATTATCCTTAAAACCTGTGCTTTCAAACAACTGGCTGATACACAGCAGAATGGTGGAGAAATAGCATTTTGGAGTTGGGTAGATTCAGGTACATAGCAATGGACAGAAATCAGTGAAGTCTGAAACAGGCCATAAACCATTAGGCTTTGTAATGAGCAACCTTATCTTCAGAAAACAGTCATAAAATTGCAACAGCAGTCATTAAATGTGAAACAGAAACCCAGAAAGGAGATTCTCAGAGCAGGTATCAAAGGTAGTAAATATCCCTCAGCCAATAGCATGGGCCTGCAGCAAGAGAATTGTGAAGTAAGCATGTCTCACATGGTACCAGTTTTCAGAAATGTAATTTAATAAATTGTTTTCAGACCTTAAAATAACCCTGGCATGTAGTAGCTGTGGACCTCACTATCATCCAGCATGTTGCTGCAATTCTTTGCTCAGGATGGAACTTCGAGAAGGAGACCCAGAGAACATCTCGGCTTCCTGATCTCTTCTGCAGCAAAACAAGTCATATGAATTTTTCATCTGCCCCATCACTTTCTACAACATAAATTACTTGATTGTTGTGAAAAGGATAAAAAAGCAGGGAGTAAAATATATATTTATCTTGTCAGCTTCCTAGCTTTATATTCTTTTTTTTTTTTTTTGTGATCACAAAAGTGTTGCTTCATATGGTCTGAGCTCAAAAGAGACTTCCTCTGTATTGGAGACTATTAAATTTAATCCAGTTACTTTGTGACTCAGAAAACTCATGTTTGACTAAAATTAAATACATTTAGCTAAAATAGATCTTCTGGAAAGGCATTTATTTTTCTTTTGAAGATACCAGGAGATAGAATATAGAATTTCTCTCAGCTGAGTGACTCTGAGTCTTGTCCCCAGTGGAGTCTGACAGGAGAATAAATATCACACAGTATCACCCAATAAATGCAGCCTTTGTGCCTTGCCAGATGAAAATTAAACAGAGATCTCAAAAAATAACCCCAGCTTCATGGGGACTCTATACTGTGTTGTAGAAACAAAACACATATATTTTGGATTCGGATCAAAACATACCAGGAGTAGCAGGGAAGTATATCATGACACAGTGGGGGTCTCATGTCGCAGTATCTGGACAACAGAACTTGAAACTACTCATTATAATCTGCATGATTGAAAACAGAGCTGGAGATGCCCTGGTCAGCCTGCACTGAAAGTGAAATGATGGATGAAGCTTTCATCACAGCCAGTGTCTGGGAGAGAGCGAGATTTGAGAAGGGATATTTGAGAGCATCAGCAAGGATGCATGAGCAGGAAGAGGTTCTGTGCAAGGTGCCTTAGGAGACCAGCGTTGGGAAACAGTTGAGCCACACCAGTGTGCTCTAAAAACTGTGTTGTTTACTGCATGCAAGGAGACATGGTGCAGAATGTAACCCATATCAGCTGGCTTGGAATAAAAAGTTAAATAGGTATTAACTTGTCTGCAGAGTCCAGCCCTGGAGCCAGTGCAGGGTGCTGTGGCGTGTGCCAACATGTGTCCCCTGTCTGGCCAGGGAATGTGTTGCTTAGGGAGGTTTGCTCATAGAGATGACAAATGAGCACACTGAGGTGGGAAGGAGAGATATAAAAGCTGGCTGCTATCCAGTCGATAGATACGATCTATTGTTTATAGGCATTTAGTGGACATCCTTATTTGTTTTTAGAGACATGGCAATGGTGCACTCTGGCTGATCTATACAATGTGCAGCAGGGCTTGTATTTCAATTCACTCCTTCACAGGCTTTCTGTTGCACTCAATCACAGCAGTTTGTCTGTGGAAGAGAAAGTATGGTATTTATTACTTACCTGTAATTAATGCTGAACATTTTCTTCTGCTATTTCTCCTGTTTATTTATATTTCTTTTTAGATCAGTTGAAAAAAAGTCACAGGAGACTTCAAACACAGAGATGGTGGAAATAACAGCAAAATTGCTCCACAAGTTATTGAGGTTTTGGGGGTTTTTTTTCCTAAACTAGCCTCTTGAGGTTTTGAAAAATAGCAGCACTTTTAAATTTTGTCAAGATGTTCCTAGTACTGAAATATTTTATCCAGTTTTAGACAAGATCTAAATCAGATATTGGTTAGGACAAAAAAAATATCTTTTTTTTAGTGAGAGATTTTATTTGGGTTCTTTCAAGGGAATTATTTCTGTTCTGTCCTTTGTTAACTTACATTTCCAGGGTACTTACATATTTTGCTAAAAATTTAGAATTAGGGAAATTAGAACCAGCTGCATTTACAAATTAAAAGGATTTTAATTCCTTCCTGAAATAAAGGCTGAGCCTTGACATTTACTTGGCAGCTCTTGATTTCATTAGGCTGCTTCTCTGATACTCCAAGCATCTGCCCATCTTTTTGGCCTGATGCACAGTTCTGGTGCCGTCCTTGCAGTACACATTATAACCTTAAACAAGACTTAATTTGTCTTGGAGAGTCACTGGAGAGCAGTGCAAGCTTACTCAAGGCAGGAATTCCATAAGCAATGAGGAAAAGTTTTGTGATTTTGTTTTTCTTCTTACACTGTTTTCACAGGAAGGTCTGGGGGTGATGGGGTGGAGCTATTTGGCAGAGCTTGCTAGAGCCTCTCTGCAGATTTAGGAGATGGTCTCCTTGAAACCAAAGACCACCAGTTGGATTAATTGTATAGTCTCAAGGCAAAGGGCTTATATTTGCAAGGAAGGAAGAAACAGTTTGTCATTTCCTTGGGGAGCACATGCAGCCTGCACCTCATGCACAAGGTAGCCAAGCCAGTCTGGGAGCAAGGTTGGTTCAGCATCCCTACTTCTTCAGTATGGGATGAATCCAGGAGGCTTGGAAGCTTGTCCATAGGGACAAGGCTCAGGATTGTTTATTTTTGGCAGTTTGGTTGAACTGGTGGGCTAACATTGGTATTTAAGAACAGAAGTAAAAAAAAAAAAAAAA